>VDFB02161831.1:0-14567 GCA_007258455.2 Sequoia sempervirens
AGGTCTTGGAAAAACTCCCATAATCTACCCACATCTTAGTTGAGGTCTAGGATTTCATCACACATAGCCTTCATCACATGAGTCTGAAGCAATTGTAGACTTAGCCCTCTCTACAAGCTTAGTGAATTTGACCACTTTATCTTTATTTTTCCTCCAATCTTTATGTTTCTCCCTCCCCTTTCAATCATCTTGCACAACTTGAACTTATAGTTTCCTTTTCTTATTGATCCTTCATGTGCTCATGTCAATCTAGCTAGTTGACCACCTAGTTACCCCCAACATCCTCCATGTTAAGCTTAATGCCTCCCACCTCCAAAAAGATTGACATTGTCATCATTCTCATCTAGAACTCATAATTAAGTCCCACTAACTTTCGAGGTTCAATTTGTTGGTGGGAACATGCTATTCTTTGTTGTACAACCTACCTCAAATCTTATGTCCACAAAGTTGCTAAAAACATAAAACAATAAGAAAAAAATTGAAGGTACAACTAAAAAGGGTTTATTTCCTTTTGGCCTCCTCCACCTCTTATATTTCAACATAGCATGGAATTATGCTTACATAACATAAACTCAAACAAATGGAAGTTTATAGGGGAAAAGGATCCAAAGTATATGCTAGGCTAAGCTAGATCTAATGAATGGAAATAGAGGCATACAATTATCCTTTAATACCTCCACCACAAACATATGCAAGGAAAGGTCTCCTCCCTTCTTGGTAGTGATAACCTCCTCCACACACAACCCTTAAAAATTATGAATAGAGAAATATAATCTTTGAAGAACTCAAAGTTGATTCTCTCCTACCTAATGCAATTAGTCATTTTATCCTTACAAACATTTATAGTGATTAATAGAGGCACATAGACCAATTCTTCATAATAGAAGAATTTGATCATACTTTTCCAATCATGGAATTATGAGAAAACCTTAGGTTAAATGAATAATTCCTAGCTAAGTTCTTTAAATCATGTCCAACCATATAAGAGAAGACCACTACTATGTGTACTTGGATACCATGGAGAAAGGCTCTTCAGGCTCTTTCATCAATCAAGGTATTGTTAAATTTTAACACCTAAAAGTGAGAATGAAGAATCTTTCCTAGGATGGTGGCCAATTATGCTTCTCAACACCTAGATTACAAAATCTTTGTCAATATCATTGCCATTACAATTAAACCTATTGCTTGAGATATAGTCATACAGGTAAACAAATTGGATTTCTTGATAGTAGATACAATCTAGATAATTCAATCCTTGCACCAAAGATTGTTGAATGGGCCCAACAAACTACTCATGATGCCCTTACTATTAAGTTAAAACTTTGACAAGGCATATGATTGCATCAAATGTCCTTTCATTTATAAAAGGCTCAAATGGATTTATTTTTAACCCTAAATTATTATCACACATTCATCTCTTTGTTAATGAGTGATTGCACAATAGTGTGTCCCACTTGTGGGATGAGGTAAAAAAATAATCCCAAAATTTCAAAATTACAAAATACTAGTTGAATGAAGAACCTTCATTTGAAGGTGATGTCGTCATGACCTTTGAATGAAGAACCTTCATTCAAAAATGATGCCATGTCAAGACTTTCAAATGAAGGTATTTTTTATTTTAAATATTTCATGTCCAAAATGCTTTATAAAAGGAACCTTTTCATGAAGGACCTTCAAATGAAGACCTTAATTCAAAGGTCCTTCATTAGAAGATCCTTCATATGAAGGTTCCTTTAATGCCATCCCATTAAATCTCTTAGAGTTGTTAGAGATATTTTTTTTTCGAAGTAGAGATTGGACCATCAAATAGTGTCACGATGACTCTACCAAGATATCCATCAAGCAAAGAGAACCACTCTAATGTTCTTTTAATTAATGAAATACTGGTAACAATAATAATAAAACATATAAGTTTAACATTTCTTTGTTATTGCAATAGACTCCCACTTGCTGTGGCATCTACGTTGTGAGTACATGACTAGGAATACATTAATATCATGAGTAGAGGGTAGAACAACTGAAGGGGGGAATGATGATTTAGAAAATGATACTCCAGTTCAAATTTTGTTAGCTTCAAAAAAGAAACAAAAAAAAGTTGATTGTAATCATATTATGATAACCATATTTTTTATAATATGTAAAAATTGAAAGAATGAATGCTATATATTAATGAATGAATGTTATATGTTATTAATTAATGCTTATATGTTAATGAATTAATGTTATATGTTATTAATGGATGAATGAATACTAATGCTATATGACCGGTATGGGGAATTGAGAGTGATGTGAGGGGAGGGAGCCCACCATTGGCTCTGTTACAGAGAATATTAAACTATTTCAAAATAAAGAGAAGCTCAATAAGGTAATGCACTTTTGAATATAAGAAATGCATCGTTTGAATGATCAAACCAATATGCAAAGATGAAAGAAAGTGCTAACTTTTTACTATGGTGGCAGAAAAATAATTCTTTATACCCTAATGCCTTCATTTTCCAAGCCAATTTCTCTTGCTTTGCATTGCTCTGCCATGTTTGTGGATGTGATATGACTCCTACACAAAAAACATGTACCAGTTTACGGCCTTCAATCCAACTACATCCAAGTATCTTTTTAATTCCTCTATCTTTCATCAATCTGTTTACTATTTGAACCTCGTACAAATGTTTTAGATGAAGAACCCATTATTTTGAAATGTGCCTCTAGTTGAGAAGTAACCCACTGTGATCATAATTTGAAGTTGTTTCCATTCCAAATGTTTTGAGTTTAGTTTATTTGTATGGATTTGTATGAATACCGCTTTGTGTTGTGTGTGGATTTGGTTTCAAAGCTCTATTTCTTCTATTTTTAGTGGTGACATAACTCTAGAATTTGACTTTTGTGCATAATAGGTTAGTAGAAAAATTGACAACTCTAAAGGGTTTAGAGGCTCAATTGAGATAGATAGACAAATATTTGGATCTTATTGTTGATGGGAGGTTTCCACTTAACCATGAAATTTTATATCATCTGCAGGTATGCAAAAATTTATCTACTTACATTCATTCAACTTACTGTCTTCCTTACCAAAATCTACCCTTGTTAAGCCACAAGGTTCCATAACTAGCACACTGTCATAATGCTTCAATCTTAGTCATTAATCTTTGTCTTGACAAAAAGGATAATAATCATTAATACATTACTAAGGGTAAACATATTTCATAAAGACCTATGGAGTATAAACCACAGTTTACCAATCCATTAGAGACTCATAGTGCATAAAACCATTGAAAATACATCATAGTCATAACCTTTGCTAAGGGCATAGGATAGTCTTTTGGATTGTTTACAAATTCATATCTATGATCACTTTCCATGTCTTGAAATTTAGCATGTAAAACCTAAGACTCATGTCCTCATATGCTTCATGCCTCCAAGTGTGTCCACAAAAATTTCATGGCACAAGTCTTTCCACAAAAAAAATCATGCTCTATGATCTATTTTCTTGCATTTGTTCTCTCAACGTTGTTCCTTTTATATGTCATTGCATCAAAAACTTGATTAGAGAATCATTCACATCCTCTACTTTACAACATCAAAACCTGATTAGAGAACCATTCACATGCTCTACTTTACATCATATCAATCTGCATTGCAATTGTATCCCTTCAAGGAAAACAATCCAACGCCTATACCAAATCACCAAGGCACATTAACAACCATCTATACCTTCTCACTATAACCAATTATCAGACCTTCAAGACAATAGGTTCATCATGTTTCGAAAGAAACAATCAATCATCTACTTCACAACCCTATCCATTCTAACTTACTATCCTTTTTGCAGTCAAGTCATCATTCATGCATATTAGATTCACCATACCTAAATCATTAAAAACAACATACACTGCCTTCTATACCTTATCCTAAACTTTGAAACATCTTTTTCAACATGAATACAATAGTTTCCAACCACTAACAATTCCTTTTGTCACCGTTTTATCAGATTACCATTATCCATACAAACAAGCACCACTTCTTAAATAGGCTTCCATACCCTAAACAAACATAGGGGCAGTTGTTATGCAGAATGAATGGCTTATTATTTTTGAAAGCAGGAAAATGACTGAAAGAAATTTTCCCTGAGTATTAATGATAAGGAAATTTTGGCTATGCATGTTATAATAAAGGTCCAACAGTAAAGCAGGAAAATGACCGAAAGAGAGAAACTCTGAGTATTAATGATAAGGAAATTTTGGGTATGCATGTTATAATAAAGTTCCAACAGTATTTGTTAGGGCATCATTTCATCATTTGGATGGATTATCAAAGGATTATATCTGGTGTTAAGCTAAAGTTTATATTTTTGTAGGTTAATTAAGTAATTATTAGTTTTTGCAATGGGAAACCCAAATATCCAAATTTTATATGCTCTAATATTTCATTTCTTTCTGGAGGAACATTTGCACTTTATTCATTGTTATGACGGTATGTTAATGTTGGCCAAAAGGTTGGCAACTAATTCAAGTGCTTTCAATCAGACTCCAAATTGAAGTATTTTAGTCAAAATCATAGAAACAATTTCAACTCCAGAATAAAGCAATGGCTTGAGAACAGTGCACCATTTCAAAAGGCTCTTCTACTGATCCACCACATAGTGCAATGCTGCCTGTTGTGATTAGGTTACTATATCCTTGTTTCTAGTTATTCAATAAAATGCACCAATAGCGAGTGTACATGTATGTGTTCATATTGTTATTACACTAGAGCAAAAAGTAAAGAAGAGGCAATGTATCATTGTGTTGTCTGCATTAGAAAAGGAAAGTTTCTACCATGAATTTGTTGAACACCTTTTAAAGTAGATTACTATTTTCATTTGTTTTGAAATTGTTCGTCGCTCTCCACACCATCTGATAATGGAAAGAGTAAATATTTGTTATAGCATTTACCTTTTATTTCTTTATTATGCATGTTGGGAGATCTCTCTTCATCCTGGTCATAGCTACCTATTTTTGTATTTTCCTAACTAGCAGTTTGCATTTTGATGAATTTTTGTAGTGGGTTCCATCTGTCTCGCTTTCTGCTGCAATATCTAATGCTACCTACTCCTGTCATAGTCAAATAGTATTTTCTAGTTTCTTTGATGGTGTTGTTGGCATATTCCATGCTCAAACATTGAGGCATAAATTAGGCTTTACATTATTTTTGTGATTATCAGTCTATCAAATGCTTAGGGAATCAATGAATTGTTATTCTACTCACTGTTTAAATTTCAGTTTCATTTAGTTTCAATGCTATTTTGAGATATTTTTTTATTTATTTATATTTGAAAATGCAAATTGTGACATCTTCTTAAATTCTCATGTTCAATGCATCCCATGTGCATGCATTTTCAAGAGTCTAGATTACTCCACATGCCAAACATGATTCCCTCTCCCTCCTATAGTATCTAAAAATAGGAAATTGATAGATCTTGTTAAGGTTAGGTACTTTCTATTACATAAAAATTATTACTCTCTGCCTATATTGTCATAGACTAATGTTTTAGGTGGTTGGGTATTTCTTCTTGTGTTCAAGAGCACATTATGAAGACAAGTCATGGGCCAGTCTTTGTTTTTGTGTGTGGGGATCAGCAGAAGTCAACACTCATTACTTATCTCGATGTTACCTTGAATAGTGAGTATTCTTCAGTGTTTTTTTCAATGTTGTGTGTCATTTTATAAATAACGATCAAATCGGTTATCTCATTGCATTATGAAGACATAATTGCAGTACTACTAGTATATGCCAAAACTCTAGAACTTTTCTTTTGGAACACATTATTGAGGAATAAATCTCTTGCATCTGTGTGCTCATGTAGGTCTTTTTGCATCCACCTTGTATGAATATACTTCAACTGCTTATTTTCTATGTCGTAGGTAAGTATTTCCATAAGAGAGGCTATACTTTTTTATTGTTATCTCATGAATTTTATTAATGTTTATTGATTGGTAATGGGTCTGGATACACATCAATTATAATATGCTATTAGAAACTCTTATTACAAGAAGCAATTTGCAACTCAATAGGTGGATAGTCACAGATGGATAGACATGTGTTTTCAAGGACTTTTCTTCTGCTCTTCCACAATTTTTACATCTTTCACATTGATGCACCTAGGCATGAGGTTCTATTGATGCTCACTGCAGCAATTCCCTTTGAAAATTATACAAAACACATGTCTACACTCGTGTTTCTCTTGCACGAATTCCAAGTACATTCACTGGATCGAATTTCATGTGTTATGGTTCACAGTGATTCAAACCTTGTCTAATGTTGTCATTTATGGCTTCAGGAAAATTCACCATCAATAATTCACTGTCATGACAAATTCATCTCATGGAAAATTCACCACCAGCAATTCATCACTGCAGATAATTCATCACATTAACATTTTTCAATATATATTTCCAAGACCTTGAGATTTTTTTTGCAAAAGAATAATTTCCACCACATTAATAATAGTGATGACCGATATTGTTGTATAATTGGTTTACTAGAATAAAATAAAATATATTGAAAAATGTTTTCATTTTTATTATAATAAATCAAATTTTCTAATTGTATATGTGATGAATTATCCATGGCGATGAATTGTTGGTAGTGAATATTCCATGAAATGAACTTGTCATGACGATGAATTCTTGAGCGGTGAATTTTTTGACGATGAATTTTCCTAGAACGTTCATTTATTCAACTGATATTGATCAATGCAATTCCAAGCACCATTCCTCTATGCTATTGTGTTCAAAACAAATTTTGATTCAAAATTCCCCTTATTGCATACCATAATTTTTGCATTTGGTAGGGTATGTAGCTACATTACAGCTCTTGTTAAACTAATCATAATTTTTTTGAATGGTTTTAATTCTTATTGTTTTTAATATTTTAAAATAGTATGTATTTATGGTTTAAAATTTAAATAGTTTAATGGTTGAACAATAAGGATTAAGGCTACTTCTTCTTGATCATAAATGTTCTAAATGATATTAATGCTTCAAACTTAAGATTTGTTTCATTGTTATAATGATCAAAATGTTATACTTTGCTATACATTCAGGGATTCTCTTGCCCCCTACCCTTTGCTCTCTTCCCCCTCATTTTAAGTATTTTCTTTGTCATAAAATATTCATATTTCTATCTCATTTACACAAATTTATCTAAAGCTCTAGGAGTGACTAAAAATATGTAAAAGATGATGGATTATGTCTAAATAACAACTTTCCATCTTATAGCTAATTAAACCTTAATGTTTGATGAGTTTAGAGCTCAAATAATGCTTGTATATGCATGTGTAGCAATAAGGGATCCTATTTGAAGATTGAAATTTAAAACATCACTTTGGTATTTTTCCTTAGGCAGTGAAATGATATTTTGAGTAATACAAACCTACACACACAAATGTGTTTTGCATTTTTAATTCAATACCATGAAGAGTGGAATACAAAAATATCAAACCAAGCAAGAATAATCAATTCATAAGATTATTTTGTTCTAATAGGGTTGACTAGTTGCTTGTTTCTTTTTGATTGTCAGGAAGTCATCAATATACACATGGCTTTCCTACCTTCTCTTGCCTCATGGCCAAAGAGTTTCTATAGAAGGCATCAAAGTAACCTTCAAGATTGACAATGGCAATGAGTACAAGGTCAGTATAACTTAATGTTAATTGGGTATGATTTTATTTGTTCAAGACCAATTTAGATTCATTTTCTACCCACACTACTTTTATTTACATTTATGTTTTTCTAATATCCATTTTCCATTGCATTCACATTCTTCTATACATATTGTGTTTACAATAATGTTTTCCTTAATTTAATCTAGGGGAGAGGACCCAATACCTGAGCATGTTTTGGACAATAGTTGTGATAGTAGTGGTTTATATAATGCCCAATATTTTTATCAATATTGGACCAATAGTTGTGACTTTAAAGTTGTTAGTGTTGATGATGACTACCCATAATTAAACAAAATGTATTCCTTTGATCTAAAAAGCAACCAATCATGTGATTGTACATCAGTACTCAATAAAACATGTTGTGAATGCACAAATATTGGTCTCACTTTTTTTTTGGGTCTTTTTGGACACCTTGACAAAAAGCATGTTGATGTGGCATCATATTTGATGATGTGGCCTTGAAACCTTAGTTATAAGCAAGGGACTTGTCAAGTAAGCTACTGTAAAAAATTGGGAGTGATTTGAAATTTCCACGTAGGATAATTAGAAGCGCGAAGTTAGGGTGCTCAACTACTGGATCCTCTCCCCTATATATTGATGCGGCACAGGCATGATGCTGATGTTTTTGGGAACGGTGAGTAATTCGGTAAAGGGTAATGCAATTTCTGCAATATGGCCTAGAAGAAGACATATATCTCCTAATGATTGCTATATAGCCCTAGGCCATTGTTCAACTTTTCCCATAGTACCTTTGATATTTGTGTCATACTGGACCAAGTCCAATTGTCAAGTGGAGTCAATGTTAACTTTTGACAACATTCTTCGAGTTTGTGGTAAAATTGCAACCTTGGAATAGGGCATGGACATCCATGAAAGATACAAAACATGTGATTTGTTTCATTAAATAGCTCGTAGTATTTGCAAATTAGTTGCATTCAACTTAGATTTGTAGAATGTATAGAATGACATGAATTAATAACCTTGAATTTTTTCTTGAACTGTATAGAATTATTGAAGTTTTACCTGATGTTTCAAGTATTTTAAGTAAAGATATAGAATTTTATGGAATGACACTTAATTTCATCCATCAGGTAGGAACATACGAAATATGGATGAAAAGATAGTAAGAATAATACCCATTGAAAGCAGCCAAGAGCACCTTGGAAAGAATTCCAACATTTGAACGAATATTTTTAAAAAAAAATTGCATTGTCGAAATCTCGAGGAAAGTAACCGACGAACCAGCAAAAATGTCCGATGAATTTTCTATAGTTGCGATGAAAGTTTCGTAAGGATATCCAATCTGGCTTCCAATTCTATGAACTTCTCATTGTTGTTTTGATGCTTTCTAATGAGGCATGTTGTTGGTTGTTTTAATGAGCAACTAGGGTTGGTCTCCTATTCTACTCTTTATGAGCAGCCACCCAATCAAGGGTAGCTTTGGAAGGACTCGACCAACTAACAAGATGAAAAGATCTTTCCCTCGCGACTTTTAGGCTCTATAGAACCGCGGCTTCTGTGATACTCCACATTACCGCCTCAAATAAGAATACATTTCTTTATATGCATAACTCCTACCAAGTTAAAGCAGTGACCTCAAATGGGGTTAGATTCTCAGTAGCTCAACCTTGAAGCAACAAGGAGGTAGGGCAAGACATCAAACAAGATTGATTAAATAAAATGATTGATCTTGAGCAAGAAGACTAGAACCCTAAAGACATACAACAAATATCATATTAGTGCCATTATTCTTGGGCTAGGAGTCACAATAACCTACAAGTAGAAGGAACCATTACTCTGGACATTAAAGTCTATGTGAAACTAACCTTATTAGTCTCACAACTAGTGATTAGATCTAAAAGACTACTTATCAAATCCTCCTATCATACATGTGAATCTCTTATATGATTAAAGCATTTAACTTATTCCTTGAATAAGAGCAACAACCAGAACAGATAGTAAAATGTTACATTAAAATAATTAAATAAGTGATCCTTGATCAACTTTCATTAACAATCCATACAAACAATACAAAGGGGACAGACTTCTAAAGACCTTAATCTATACATTCGTGATTCATACATGTGTCCAAGACTCCTCATAATTTTACGCATCACAAAATATAGATCTTTAAACTCAGAGCAGGACCGACTTCTCTCGATTCTATGTCTCTTCAAATTTGGTTCTAATTTCTAGCCAAAGACCTTCATAAATGATTCAAAAATTTCTTTTAAATAGTCCCAGATCACCATCTAGCTTAGGCCAGTACCGCGCCACATCGTGACCCTAATCGCCATGCTCCCTAACCACTTCTGGTCACATAAATGCCTCTGGTTGGGTTGCTACAGAAAAGACATTCCCGCATGAATGAAGCCAGGCAATCAATGTCAAAACCGCCGCAGAATCCAGGTGCCAATACCTGAGCCATGTCGTCCTTGTCCCAGAGCCGCGTTGCCATGAATGCTAGCCTGGCGGAGCCAGCGACCAACTCTCTATCGCCATGAATGCTCCAGGCTTCGAAATCTTCACGTGCAAACACAAACCCTAGTCACACGCAAGTTTGAATCTTCGCCGTCGATCACAATGATCGGATGGCTATCTTTTAAATCTTCATTGGACTGTTGAAACAGGCCACCACCGTCGGTAAGAGGCCAACGGGTCGACGTAATATCTTAGCGAAGTTCACATAGGATACCGAGTGCACCATTATTCATCATCGAAACAGTCGCTGAGACATTACCCTCACCATGTCGAAGGCAATTCAATCGCTTTCCCTGCGCGCCCCTGTTCATCGCAGTTGTCGTGACATACTCGGGTCGGTGAGATATCATATTGACCACATAGTCCTTTCCCCGAGCATTCCTCCTTCTCTTCATATATCGTTGTGACATCTTGACCTCAGGGTGACATCCTAGAGATTTCACCAAGCTTCACCGAAGACATTATTTTCTTTCAAGTCACTGTGATACTCCAATTGTTATATCGAAGCCTAGGAGTAGCCCCATGCCCTTCTTACATTTCAGTATAGCCAACCACAATCGCAGAGACACTACGTCGAAAGCCACTTGTCATACCAAAAGCATATCTTTTACCCTTTTGTTATGTTGCCGTAACCTTTTGCTTCTCTTGCTGAAGAGCACCTATCATGTATATCGCTATAGCCTTTACCCCTCGGCAAGACATTATGTAGAGAACTCCTTGCTTCACTGAAAATCATCCGAGGTCATTCACATTCGCCAAGACAAAATGGTTCTCTCGCCAACAGAGTCCACCTATCGCCACAACATGAAATCCTCGGTGAGACGCTATGTAGAGTGAAAAGTTATGCCGAAACAACCGAGCATGTTAGGTCGCCGAGAGAAGAGAGAACTCCTGTCGAGTGCCACTTTAAAACATGTCGGCAAGACCCGACCCCTTCGCCAAGACCTCCCGCCGCAATACAAAACATATGCTGATAGAATACAAAATGCACATGTCGCTGAGACATCAGAAACTCGGCAAGAGGCCAGCCCGACAGCCAGAAGATACGCCAATAAGGGTTCCCGCCGTCGCCACAACAAGAGGAATGTCTCGCCGACAACCTGCAACAAAGAATAGTGGAACATACACAGGTCGGGGAGACAATTGGGTACCTATGCCGACATGAACCAGAATGAAATATATGCATGACACAATGGATTCAAATGGATAACACGACAGAATATGAGCGAGGCAATATGAGGAAGGGACAATATGCTAATGACAAGGGCTAAATTTGAACACTCATGGATGCAATTGATTATGAAAAATTGCAAAATTTTACAGTTCAAACAGAACCAAAGGGAGAAACACCCACCAGAAGTGAATTCGAACATGCTGAGCTCAACCCTTGTGGGAGCCCACTTGTCCCACGTGCCAAAATGAGAAACACCCCATAACTAAAGTTTTATCATAAAAAACCAGAGTACACAACTAGACAATGAGAAAACTAGAAATGGCACTAACACATGCCAAATTTTTGTTTTATTTCTTTTCAAATGATAGATAGATGAAATTTTTGGTTTCCATATTCCAACTAAAACCAGATCCATTTTTCATTTTATTTCTAAATCTAATTTCAACGGCTTCTGTCATTACTTTGTACTGCTTAACAATTGGCTGGGAGCTAGCTGGAAAATATAGTATTTTGAAAATTATTTGAGAGGTTTGTTAGTATTTCGACATGAATAGTTTGTCGATATTTCAACAAACTTTCATCAAAAATTGGAGTCAAATAGAGTAGTGTGTAATAGAGAAATGGCATCTGCAATTTCCCCTTTAAAACACATTCTTTTAAGTTTGGCAGGTAGTTGTGACTTACCTCTTTTCTCCAACTTCAACCACCCTTTGGCCATAGAATTCTTGCATCAACTCTTATTAACTTTGAAAAACTCACTAGCCATTGTAACAAACATGTTATTTACGGGCACTTTCTTGGGAATCTTTAGCACATGGGAAACAACTCTAGGAGTGATTTTAGCAACAACAGTCCCATCCACGACTTTTATTTCCTACGTTTCAGGAATATATCTTCTCACGCATGCACCTATTAGGTCTACTCTCAGCACAAATTCTAGAAAACCCTCAGCGTGAGCTTATCCACTTTCTAAAAATTTTGCATCAACAGGAGATCTTCTGTCACTTTCCAAATGCACCCAGAATTCTTCCAGCTTAAAGGATCCCAGCTTCATGTCCCTTATGCCGAGCCAATGATTTTCAATTCCAAACTACATGAGCTCACAATACACAAAAGGAACACTCGTATGCCTAAAGAAATAATTGCAGAAGGCGAAAGTACAACTAAAGGTTTAACTAAATAAATCTCCACCACCTTAAGTCATGCAAAATGAGAGGACGTACGTTTGGGATGAATTAATATGGAACTTTATTTTAATCCTCAGTAAAGCAAACCCTAGGATTTTGTGTCTTGTAAAATCCTTGATAAGACATCTCCAGGTTGTACCGTACTCTTTATTAAATACATATGCGGCACCTCAAAACATACAAGATGGACAACATATAACTTTGTTGTAGAGGGTTGAAACTTTATAACTCAAAGTTGGGAGTTACGCAGTTATGAGAACCTATGACTCTCTGACTACACAATAGGAAAATACACTTGACACAAAAAAAAGATAAGAAGTTGGGCCATTGGGAGGTTAGTAAAAACACAAACCTGATGAGAAAGGTTTAAGACATGGGGCGCCAGTGACTTGAGTTTCAAAACTTAGAGAGTGTGCAACAAGGAGTTAGAAACTTAGAGGATCCCATGACAAAGGTTAAAATGAAAGCCAGGACTTTAGACTTGGGTAGAAAATAAGAAATTAAAGACCAAGGAAGACAACATTTAAAAGTACATTGTACATAGTATACCTACAGATAACATTGGCTCTGAATGGAGACCATGACTAACATGACGTAGAGAATCTAGAAACATGGCATAAAGCCTTATTCATTTGGAAATGGTGTCAAAATGAGACAAGCCAAAAATAGAACAAAACAAACAAAAACAAAACTAAGTACAAGGATGGACTGAATAGAAAAATTATTCAAGGAGTTTCAAATATTTCCCGTTGTAGGCAAGAGGTAGAATAGTACCATCAGGATAAGCCAATCGGAAAGCATGATCACCAACAACCTGCTTGATCAGAAAAGGCCCTCTGCAGAGAGAATCAAAATTTTTATGTGCTCCTTGTGCTTCCCTTCTCCTATCCTAGAGAAGAACTGAATCACCAACTGCAAAGTCTCTTTGTCTAGCCCTTTCATCAAAAACTATCTTCACCATCTACTGATGTTTGGTAATCGTGTCCACCACAATATATCTTTCTTCTTCCAGCTTATTCAAACACATAATCTGCTTTTCCAAGGTTGTCTAATATTGCCCATCTTCTATAGCCTTTTGTAAATTAAGTGCTCAAATCTCTAATGGTGTAGGAAAAGTACTATAAATTCCATATACTAATTGAAAGTGGGACATCCCAATAGCTCTTTTATAGGTAGCTTTGTCAGCCCACAGAGCGCTGTATAACTTCTTATGCCATCCTCTTTGATTTTCATCAACCAACTTCTTGATAATGGAAATTAAATTCTTATTACTGGACTCAACTTTCCCATTGCCTTGTGGATAATAATTAGATGAATGAGCAAGACTAATACCATAATTGTAATAGAAAAGAGTAATTTCAAAAGAGGAAAAAGAGCTAGCATTATCAGCGACAATTTTCTTGGACACTCCAAAACTTACCAAAATATTCTCTTTCAAAAAATTACACACGACCTCAGTGGTGGTATGCTAACTGGAATAGATTCCACCCATTTGCTGAAATAGTCTGTAGCAGTCAATATGTGTGTCTGTCCTGCACTAGAACTTAGGTTGATTGATCCAATTAAATCCAGACCCCATTGCTGAAAGGGCTCATCAATTACCATAGGTTTGAAGGGAAAAGTAGCAAGTTGTGGTCTACTAGTGAATTTTAAACACTTTTCACATTTTGACACCCACTCATAAGCATCTTTAAACATACCTGACCAATAGAATCTATGACGTAGGATTTTGAAAGATGTCACAGAAGCCAAAAAATGTACACCACATGCCTCACAATGAAAAGCCTCCAATAGCTCTTCTACTACTCTTTGTCAACACATCTTAAGAAAGTCCCATCTGCACCTTTCTTATAAAAATTCCCTTCCTAGAGAACATACTTGTTTTCTTTGAGATTTAAGTTTCTCTTTTCCTTTGATGACAAATGTGATGGGAAATCACCATAGGCTAGGAAATAAGAGACATCAGAAAACCAATCATCAGTTGTGCTTGTGAATAGTACTAATGGTAACTCTTCTTCTTCAACAG
>VDFB02161832.1:0-15390 GCA_007258455.2 Sequoia sempervirens
ATATATATTAATATTTAATATATATGCAAGTTATTTAATCCAACCCCATACAAATTACATCTACTCTTTTCAACATATTAACAAGAAATATAATTTTCTATGGTCGTCGTAACCCTTGAACTAGTAGTTTAATAACTTAGAGCAATCTCTATCGTTTGACCGTAAATATTAACTAATTGATATCCAAAACACAATATATTTTAAATTTTAATTAATTATTAGTTATGTTCAAATGAGTACGCAATAGAAAGAACGAGCCCGGAAATTACTCTTAAGCATTTCTGTCCACTAATCCAAATAAAATATACTATGGCCCTTGATCTGCAGAAGCGCCATTGACTGACGGTATTATAAAATCATTTCAGCAATTTCCTCCTGCTTACCAGATAGTGAAACTGGAAATTGCGAGGAAGGACGCGTAGGTAGTGGAATTACAATTGAACACTCTCATGTCGGTAACCGAGATGTTTCATTAGACCCTACCATGACGCAACAATGGCATCTTCATGAGTTATTTAATGACGCTGGTCGGATTTTACAGTTTCCATAGCTTATTTTGCTGCAAGGTCTGCTCTCAACGCAACACCACGAAATGGCAATGGAGATGTGGTCGAATCTCGGGACACTCGCGGCAACCATATTTTTCATTGGAACAATGGCCAGGAAGTACCTCCCTCGCGAACTCTACGAAGATTTCAGAGAACCACTACGCAGGCTTGCCCAAATTCTGTCCCCGTACATCATTTTAGTGATTGAGGAGAACGAAGGCATTAAGGTCAGCGATCTTTACGAATCGGTGCAGATTTATTTGAGCTCGCTCTCATCTTCCGCGGCCACGAGATTGAAGCTCAGCAAGCCTAAAAATACCAAGGGCTTTACCTTCACCATGGACAAAGGCCAACAAATCTTGGACGAATTTCACGGCATCAAAGCCTGGTGGACTTTCCGTAGCAGAGAGTTCAAGCCGCCTCTGTTCTCCAGGTATAATGCCTCTGACGAAAAGCACCACTTTGAGCTCAAATTCCACAAGAAGCACAAAGCCAGGATTTTTGAATCCTATCTGCCGCATGTAATTGCAGAGGCCAAAATCATGGAGTTGAAAAACCGGCAACGGAAAATTTATACCAACGAAGGGGGCAAATCGCACCGGTACAAGTACAGAAACCGCGTTTGGACGCCGGTGGCTTTCGAGCACCCTGCAACTTTCGAAACCCTAGCTCTCGACCCGGAGGTAAAGGATGACATAATGCAGGACTTAAGAAAGTTTTCTCAGAGGGAAGAGTATTATAAGAAGGTCGGCCGTGCATGGAAACGGGGGTATTTGCTCTACGGTCCACCCGGCACCGGAAAATCCAGCATGATCGCCGCTATTTCAAATTTTCTAGAGTATGACATTTATGACCTGGAGTTAACCGAGGTCAAGAGCAACACCGAGCTCAGGAAGCTTTTGATTGGGACTACAAATAAATCTATTATTGTGATTGAGGACATAGACTGCTCGCTGGATTTGTCCGACCGGAAACAGAAGGCGAAGAAAAAGAGCAGGAAAGAGAAAATCCCTGAGAAAGATGAGAGTGACAGTGAGGATAACAAGGTTACTTTGTCTGGGGTTTTGAATTTTACAGACGGTTTGTGGTCGTGCTGCGGCAGCGAGAGGATTATTATTTTTACCACGAATCACGTTGATAGGCTGGACCCTGCGCTTCTACGGTCGGGGCGCATGGATAAGCATATTCATTTGTCTTTCTGTACCTTTCCTGCCTTCAAAGTTCTTGCTCGAAATTATCTTGGGGTTGAAGATCATCCTCTGTTTGAACAAGTTGAGGTTTTGATGAAAGAGGCGCAGATCACGCCGGCGGATGTGACTGAGGAATTGATGAGGGCGAGTGACGATCCCACCGCTGCTCTTGAAAAGCTGATTGAGGTTCTACGCCGGGCTATGGAAAAAGCTACCATGAAAAGTGAGATTTCGCCGGAGAATGGAACTGTAGAAGACAATTTAGTTGCAGAGGGATCATCTCCGGTCGCTATTATAGGTGAAGATTCCAGTTTAAATTGATAAGTTTCAGAAGAATGGGAAGACGTCAGGACTCATGTTGTATGTTTTTTTTTCTTGTAATCAAGTTGTTAGTAGTTCCTTCTACAGCAAGGAATATTATTTTATTTTATTTCTTTCTTTATTATTTTATTTTATTTTATTTATTTATTTATTTATTTTTTACATCCCCATCATGAATGAGATGTTAGAATTAAAATAGTTTGATAAAAAATTTAATGTTTTTTAAATTTTTTTTAAAATATCAAAATTAATTTATTTGTATGATAATTGAGAATAGTATTATTAGTGGTAAGCTATGAAATTTCTAATCATTTTTCATTTTGAGTATAAAAGTTAATAGTTCAACTTATTTTTGTGTTACTATTTGATAATAACATTATATTTATTCAAAGAATTGTGATCAATGAATACAATTTTATTTTTTGTTATCATATTTGAATCAATTTTAATTTATTAAAAAAGTATAATAGACAAAATATGAAAGACTTTGATTAAAATAATTAACAGTAAAATAAATAAAATTTACATCTTTTAGTTTGAAATATTTTTAAAATTAGCAATAAGAAAATAAGTATTTAATAAAGAGTAATGAGTCATAATATATTTTTAATCTATTTTTAATCTATTTTAATCATTATTAGGGAGGGATACTAATGCAATAAAATGTATTTAGTTTATTTTATTAGTTTAATAAATGAGCATATAGATTTAAAAAATTGAGCAACAATTCTAAAATCTGCATTTAAGTTTTTATTTTAAATAATTGTAAACATGTCATTTATTTTTCTTTCTATTGATTCTTGAAATAATAGTATAAAAATTATTATTATTATTTTCTTTTGTAAAGTACATGTCTAATCCAATGTATTTAATTTATTAAATAGAATTTCAAGTTTATTTATTTCTTGAATGACATGAGCACTATTATATACACCATTATAGTCATTTTCTATAAGATGAATTAAGATGAAAATAAATTTTCACCTTAATAAAATTAGCTTTAAAATTTTGCCTCCTTAAATGATATTTTTAACATCACTCAATTTATCTTAGAGCTTATTTAAGTCTTTTTATTTTCCTCGTGGAAAATTATTCACTAGGATTGTTGTTGGGTTAACTTTGGAAATGTACTCGTTACATGGAATATCCTAAATGATCTCAATATCTTTTGATAACTATAAATCTTGTTATCTCTAACCTTTATGTCCAACATAAATGGGCCAATAGTTGAAAAAAATAAAATGTGTTGTCATACAAATAATATATTATTTAAAATACAACTTATATTCAACTTCTAACCAATACCATCTAACCATGTACCTAGATGATGTCTCTTCTATTGATAGTGAGTATTTTGGACCTCCTTCTCCTCCTATTCAGATGAATTTTCTTACTATTGTTTTTTATTAGGAAAAATAGGTTTTGACAGGATCCTGAAACCCTTTACAATGGAAGAAAGCTACTAAAGAGAAAGAAACAATAACACATGTGCAACCCACAAAATTCAAGAAAGCTGAAAAAAGATAAAGCTAGATAACCTTTCGGCAACTAAACAACAAAACATTAGCACTAAGGCTAAACAACCAAAAACAACACTAAAAAACTACAACATTTTATCAAGCACATTGGTCGATTTCATATTATCCGAGATGACCCTGTCATGCATTTCAACCACATACTAAAGATCTTGGAACAAAATAGCTACCCTTTTCTTAGTCTTGCTCCTTGTACGCAGGGAGGGACCAACCTCCAAATTCTTCTCCTCGAATGGACCATTATCCTCATACTTATCCTCCAGGTTCATACGATTAACCTCAGCAATGGCTGCCTCATGTTCACCCAAATCCAAAGATTGACTAGTCCACTTAATGGCTTTATCATTCAAAACCAACAAGCCCTTAGCAGTAGTCTTCAGAGACGGATCGATAATCCGAACCACAATTTGCAAATCATTGTTGATCTTGATCATTCATTCCTCCATACTCACTAATCGCTCCTCATTGATCTTTTAAACAAAAATTTCCAAAGAGGTCAACCTTTCCTCATGGCTTTTACCAAGTCTATCGACATCCACAACTAACTTATCAAGGATCACTTTCATAGTCTTGACCTTACCTCTCATTGTCCATCCCTTTGATTGCAGTTCACTAACACCACACATACATCTCTCTAGTATTTAAGCTTAGTATTAAGCTCCTTCACTTAAAAAAAATCCATTTTACAAGTGAGAAAGTTTTGAGTGTCATCCTCCACCATTCTATAAAATAGGTCCATATTAACCTCCTCCCAATTAACCAACATAGTAACAGGAATATCCACATTCTCATAGGGTTCCTCCCAAACCCCATCTTTTCCCTCCAAATCCTCCTCCACAAGGGAGTCCTCAACCTCAATTACCTCCATTTTCACCCAATGCTTCTTAGGGATGTCGGGGAAATTAACCATAATTTCAAGCCGCTCCATCTTAACATCAATCTGCTTAACCTGCTAAACATTATTACCAACAAGAGACTCAAGATCATCATGGCTTCGACTAGCCGCTTTGGGATTCACAAAACCCTCATCATCCTACCCGATATCTGCCATAGGTTGCTTGTTTCCCTCATTAACATCTCCCTGAACCCCTTTAACAATAGGAACGAGGGAATCCTCCAAACCTTTCAGCTCATCCGCTTCTTGCTTGAAAGCACACTTCCCCTTCTTAGGGCACCTTTTTTTCCCCTTCAAATTCATTTTCATTGTTCGAAGGAATAATGATCTCCCTCATTTCAACATCCATTTCGTAACCCTTAGACCAAGTCATTGAGTCCTCGAATTCATTGAAACACTCACCCTCATCCTCTGAAGATTCATCATAAATAGAGTCGTCTTCCTCAAAGTCCCCTTCCCACTCTCCCGCTGACTCACCAGTTTCATACCCATTGTCAGTGCCTCCCTTTTTACGAGCAGAAGAGAGCTTAGAAATAACAGGTAACACCTTCAATTTAATATGATCAAATATAAGATTCATGAGGCCTTCATGTAGAATAGCCTTCCTAGGATTCTTTCGATGATCCTCAATACTAGTTTCCATGGAAACAAGCAAGTAAAAGGGAAAAAAAACTAGATTGTTGTGGCAAAAATAGTTAAGTAACATGAAATGATAACCATAGATAACAGAGTAGCTTCCCTCCAAAGTGAAGAATTGCATAATCACTAGAACAATGTCTCTCCAAAGCGGTATGATGGATTTATGAGCATATCCTCCACTACCAATGCTCCTGAGCTTATGCTTCTCTAAGCCTTCAAAGAAATTTGCTAATGCCTTTTTAGCCGCAACCTGATCCCTATAAAACTTCCTACCCTTCGAAGGAAGACCAATAACCTTAGCGATGAAGTCCTCAGTGATGTTGAACTCCACAACTTGGTAACATAGGACTCTATTGTTCCAACCATTCACAAAATCCTCCATCACCTCCGGGTCAGAACCATGTAGCCTCAACAAATATGGGCAAACACCACCTTTCTCCAAGTGTTCCTAGATAGACTTATTACCACTCAATTCATCACAAGAGCTTGGCTCCACTCTACAACAAGCTCCTCCCATAGTGGATTGCAACAATCTACTCACAACCAGCTCTTTGTTCCTTTGCACAGAAAGGGTTATGCGAACAATCTAGAAGTAAATGCAAAAAATACCCACAAGCCGTCTGAACCTCAAAATCCAGGTACTACCATACCTCAACTCCCGTCGACCCATGATCTCAAAAGAATCTAAAAAGAAATTATTAAATGAGCAAGAACTAAACTCAAAGTGCAAAAACCAACCAAGGAAGAAATAAAATAACTTATCTCCCCCTGTATCCACTTCCTTGACATGACATCTGGTCATAATTAGAGACACTCTAAAGATTAAATGGAATGGAATCATAAGTATGCCAGAAATTATGAGCCATTACTCTTAAATTAGTGAACCCATTAGCAAGTGAGTTGGCCTCCCAGAAAACATGAGTAATTCTCACCTCATCAAAAGAATTAATGATAGCAATAGCATCATTAATTAAATGAGCTATGGAGCAAGATGGCACACTAATCTTTAGGAGACAATTTATGATAGTAAGGGAACCCCTTCTATCGATAGTCTAGTAACCCCTACTTCACTAGCTAGTAAAAGGCCATGGTAGGTTATTGTTGCCTTTGCAAGGTCATTTGTTTGGATTCCCAAAGGGAGTGCTACTGCAAATAAAAACCTACCATTTTCATCATGTAACACTGCCCCATAGCTAGCAAGTCCCGGATTCCCCTTTGTAGCATCGTCAAAGTTAACTTTGAACCAGCCCTGAGAGGGAGCTTTCCATATAACCCCCTCCCTAGAAGCCTTAATCTTCTTCACTAGAATATAACTATCACAAGAGAGGTTCCATTGGTTCCCCACCAACAAATCATAATTTGAAACAATAGCCTTGGGACCTGAGGTAGGAAGCAATGAGCATTCAAAAAGAAAATTTTCCTTTATAGCCTCACAAATTTTGAAAGCCAACCTTGAAGGAGGAAGCTCTAGCTGATGAAAAACATTCCTTCCACACTTTCCAAGCCACATGCGGCAAGATAAAAGACGATAGCATTGAGAGAGCCAAATTTTGAGAAGTTGCCACCCACTAAAACCAAATTTCCAAAATTGAAGTAGGAAACACCCAAGAAATATCCCACCCTTGAAAAATATGATCCCACACATCCCAAGTGAAACTGCATCCAACCAGAAGATGATAACTATCCTCAACAACTTATTTACACAAAAAAATCCTATTCAGCATAGCCATACCCCTTCCTGCAAGATTGTTAAGAGTTAAGATCTTGTCTTGAAAAGGAAGCCAGAAGAATATATTAATTTTAGGAAAAAGTTTTGCATTCCATAGATGACCCCAAAAGGGACTGTGACCAAGGATCTGAGTTTGAAAAGAGGTGGTCCAAGACACCAAAAAATAGCCATTAGGAGGAAACCTCCACACCACAAAATCATTAGGAGAAGAAGCAGGAATATGAATCGGGGATAGGAATAGGAAAAGAGGTTCCAAATCCCTATTTCCAAAAGGAGTTTGGAACCTCATTAGAGCAAAGAGGAAGCCCTAAATAGGTTGAGGAGAGATCCCTAATGCTACATTCGAAAATACTAGCAATCCTTTGTTGATGATGTTCCAAAGTATTAAGAAAGAAGATAGTGCTTTTAGGAAAACTAACCTTTTGACTAGAAGTTGCCTCATACTATTGGAGAATAAGACAGATAGATTTAGCCAAATCAACCAATGTTTCAATAAGAATAATAATATCATCAACAAATTGTTGATGCGAACAACAAAGATGATGTGAAGAAGGATAAAGGCCTTTGAAATCACCATTAGACACCACTTGAAGAAGATATTTTCCCAAAGAATCCACCATAATGATAAAGAGAAAAAGAGAAATAGGATCTCCTTGCCAAAACCCTTGGGAGCTTCTAAAGAAGACAGAAGGTGACTCATTCACCGGCACCAAAAATGATGGTGAAGAAATTAATTATCCAACCATTTGCAGAACTTGATCTAAGAAGCCAAAATCCTTTAGGATATTGTATAAAATTTCTAATTCACCTGAACATAGGCTTTCACCAAATCCAACTTCAAAATAAGACTAGGCTTCTTATTAACTTTTAGAGAGTGAATATTCTCATGTACTGTGAGCACTGAATCCAAAATCTGCATACCCAAAACAAAACCATTTTGTTGAGGAGAGATTATCCTAGGAAGGACCCTTTGCAATCTAGAAGCCAAGACTTTAGAGAAAATATTTACACAGGATGATGGGCTTGAAATCACCAAAATGCACAACCTTGAGCTTCTTAGGAATTAGCACAATAAACTTAGAATTCAATTCTTGGGTATGTGCAGGATCATGATGGCCAAAAAGTAGATATGATGGGTATGTGTAGGGGTATGTGGTTGACAAATTTTTTACCCAAATTGATGATGAAATGAAAAGGGTTTTAAAGGAGATACTCATGTTTCCACAAATATAAATTATGCAATACTTTGAATTTAATAAATAATTATTTTGCATTTTTCTATTTGAATTATGACTAAAGTCCTAATTGATAAACTGATTGAAAAACATCTATAGCTTTCAAACAATATCATATTTTTTGAATCGAAACATATTGCCACATTCTATGCTTTGCATACTATAGGATTAAAAATAAAAATTGAATTTCATGAAGTTTTGACCAAGTTAAGATTGGTTAGAAATATGATTTTTAATATTTTTTAAAAGTTGTAATAAGAAGAAAATTCATAATTAATTATTTGCTTGGAAAAAAATTACAAAAAATATGCAACACATCTACACATGAGTTTTGAATTATATCTAAAATCTTATTAAAAATATTATCATTTTATTGTGGTTAGGGTGGTAAGATAGACACCTACTTCTTTTTTTCCCTAAAATTTCAGTACTACTTGCATTAAAATTTCAAATTTTGAAAAAAATAGATTTTTTCTTTTCTTAAAATAAACCTAGTAGTTTAGAAACTAAAATCAATTTGCTACAAATCTATTCTTACATATTTTGAAATAATCTAGATAATTTTATTCAGAATTTTTTACATCAAGTTGCCTAACTCTGATGCTACGAATTTTTGCCACTTAAGGGCACGCTTTTTCCATGATGATCCACGCACATACCCTCCTTAAAGTTGCTACCTACTACCAAAAAAATATTTGATAGCATCGATAACATCCTTCACAATAATATTCCAATAAGATAGGAAGAACAACATAGGAAACTCATCAAGTCTAGAACATTTGTTTCCTTCAAAGGAGAACACAACCTTTTAATTTCCCCATTAGAAGAAATACCAGTCAAACCCCTATTCTCCTTCTCTATCACCAAGTTAGGAATCACATTAAGAAAAACCTGCTGGAAAATAGGATCAAGAGAGCAATCCTCAAAAAGAAAATCCTCAAAGAATGAACAGGAAATAGATTTGATATCATCATCCTCTTCCAAAGAGAGATTTTCCACAACAATTTTTGAAATCCTATTATGACGATCTATTCTTGAAAGTTGTGAGATGGAAGAAATGGGTATTTTTATCCCCAATCTGAAGCCATATAGATCTATACCTCTGATTCCAAAACTCCTCATCCTCAACTACAATATTGTGCAAATTGGCTAAAAGGATACTTTCCTCATAGAGAAGTGACATATCATTCCCATTGGTCTGCATTCTCTATTGCAAGATGTCCAATTTGGCCTTTATCTTAGATTTCTCCTTAAAGATATTTCCAAAAGAGGATTAGATTTTGTTTAATAGAAGCAAGCTTCTTAGCAACTTTATACATAACAGATCCATAAACATTAATATTCCAGTTCACTCAACAATTTTGTAAAGTAACTTTGGGTGGCTAGTCCACATCTTTTCATATTTGAACATGAATGACTTTTTATGACCTAATAGCTCAACATTCAAGGATATAGGGAAATGATCCGAGCTAAGTCTTGTAAGGGTCGAAAGGGAATAGGAATAAGATTGCAACCAATCAAGTGAAATCAAGGCCCTATCAAGCTTAACCTGAATGAGAGCATCCTCCATACGCCTATTGGACCAAGTATAGGACACTCCACACAAATCCAAATCTAGCAACACATTATCATTGATGAAATTGATGAGCTCAAAATATCTATCTTCTGCAACCTGGGCACCCCCAAACTTATTAGAACCATTAAGCGAAAAGTTGAAGTCCCCCATAACTAGACAATTCTCAAAAGAGAGTTGGTATTTAAAAATGTGTAGGCTCCCCCAAAACACTTTTGAGCACATTTCAAATTAGGATGATATATGTTAGAAATCACCTTGGTGAACTTATCTCTGGAACAAGAAAAAGAAGTAGCAACATGATTATCAAAAGCAAACAGAACAATACCTGAAACTGCCTTAGGATTCCAAAAAATAGCCACACCACCAAAGGCCCCATTAAAGTCAACACCTGAAAGCCACAATCCTTAAAAGACCTATTCTTAATTTATTCAACCTTCTCAACCCCCATCTTAGTCTCCTAAATCAAAGTGACATCAGGACAATGATCTTTCACAAGATTTGCAAGAAGATCCTATTTGTGAGGATTGTTTAATCCTCGAATGTTCCAAGAAAGGATCTTCATAGAAGATTTTGTGAGGAGCCCTTAAGGCCCATCTCAAGTAGAGTAGACTGCAATCCACCAACTATATCAAGTTTTCTCTCCTTCTCCTGAATTTTTTGTAGAGAAGGTCTACGTCTACCTCTCAGCTCTGAACCAAAATCCATCTTCACTCGGTTCCTCATAGCCATTCCCACAAAAGAGGGAGTAGGTTTCTTTCTATTTTAAGATTTTGAAGTAGAGGGAAGAGGATCCCTAGCCTCTGCCACCAAAGAATCAAGAGATCTACAATCATTGACAAAAGAGGTGAGCATCATCACTTTCTCTAAAGCTACAGACTCCACCTTCATCTTCGCAAAAGTCACCACCTTTAAGGTCACAATTGGTCCCTCCACAAGAGAACCAACACCCCAAAACAAAACCTCTCATGATTTTTTATTGTTTTATAAAGGCATTAGGAGTTATTTTTTCTATTGGCTGACATTAAAACCTTGTTTTTGTAAACAACATAAGTCTTGATAAAGGCTAAGGGTTAGGGTTTCTGTTGACATTTTATTGTATCATTTTCAGTAGTATTGAGTTGCAAGGATTATGGGTTGTAATCGGTTCATTTTGCTGGATAATAATATTGAACTCTCAAATGGTGGATGCAGCCCGAGTTTGGGTGAACCACATTAAAGTTGTCTCTTACATTCTTATTTCTGTGTTTTTCATTCCTCTGTTTAATCTTTATTTACACTTAGTTGATATTTCCTGCATGCAATTCCTAAGATTTATTTCAGTTCTTGATGAATGTATTTATGTTTATTATTATAACATTCATAAGTTCACATGTGGTCAAGTATTTATGAGAGCAAGCAGTATTGGTATAATGATATTCGAATGAGTCGTCCCTTTGCATATCCATAAAATGTGTTGTTATTTTGTAGCTAATTTTAAATAGTCCAAATGAATTTGTCCACTATGGATGCTCAAATTTCACTTGTAATTCACCATGCCTTCATTAATCACAAAATTTAACTTAAATTACAATACCTTGGAGGAAAGGGATGATAAAAATATTTTCAAAGTATTATTATCTTCTTATCACACATCTAATATTTTCTCCTTTACTCTCCCTTGAAGTCTAGAATCTAGTGTTTGCTATATTTTAGTAGAGAGAGAAGTGGTGCTCCCTCTAATAACTTTGTTGTCATATTCCTCAAACATGAAAAAGTAGTGAATTAGTTTTTGGTGGATAAATCCATCAATAATGTTAACTTAGTTGTTTTCTTGCACCTAGGAACCATAAAAAAATATTATAGACAAGGTTGAATGCATCACTTGACCAATTCACATTCAAAAAATAAATGTTCAACATAATTATTTATCTCATTGTTTATTCTTGGTTTTATTTCTCTTTGAAACTAATGGAGATATTTTTCATTCGTGTGGTTTCCTTGGCTTTTATTTCCTCATAAAAATATGATATGAAAAATCAATGCTTCAATTTAATTTATGTAGACCTAAGTGAATATTAATTAGTTTAGGGTTTATGACTTGTGAAGACAATGTGATGAAATATACTTTAGTATCTAGATGATGTGTTGTGAAAAAGGAATATTAAATGTTAGATTGTTTAGGATGCAAAATAGGAGGGAATATTTTTTTTGGAAAATTACATAGCTATAGGTATGAAAGATGATTTTTTTAAATTAATGGAGTCAATACTTTGTGGGATCCACAAAGTGAAGTCTTAACATGAATTGCTATAACCTTCATATACAAGAGCTTCCCTCCACCCATACATGGGTAAATTTAAGGTATTTAACTTATAACCACCATCCATGTTTTCCAATAGCTTGATCATCCAACCTATCCCTTAGGGATAGAAAAGATGAAGTTTAGGTTGTTAGGAGAATATAGGATTTGAATGGAGGGTGGGAATGTTGAGGAGTGAAATGTGTAGGCCTAAGAAATATTTTGAGGCCTAAAAGTACTAAAATAAAGGTGAAAGGTGAGAGATAAGTTCTTTATTATTCTATGAATAAAATTTTCCTCTTATTTCTTTATATTTTGGACATCAAAATCCACGTAGCCACTAGGGTTTACACTAATACATATAAATGTGCACTCAAAGTAACAAAAAAATGCCACCTCACCATTTTTTGTTACTTTTCCTATGTAACTTGTTTAGTAAATATTGTCACTTAAAGTATACTTATGTTTTACACAATTGTCCTAGAAATCATGAAACCAATCGTATTAGAACTAATGGTTATGAAACTACTAGTATAGATACTATAGAAGAAATAATTCTCTTAAATCCCCTCTACAAACTATTATCTTTGAATAGTGAAGATATATTAAAGTACCATTAATATACATTCTATATACATTATATGTTTAAAGTTCCAATTCTATATATGAATAAATTATTTGATTTAGTTGTGTTAAATTATAATTTATGGTTTCAACTAGAATCATATAACAAAATTGATACATCTATTTAAACAAACCTCAATATTATTCTCTTGAAAGAAAATACATATATTAACAAATTTCATCTCTTATGACCCTCAAAGGACCCCATAGGATCTTTTTTGGCATGTTTAGAATTTACACTCAATTTGACATCACATTTGGCTAATTTTTCAAATTTATTTTAAATTATATATTTGAATCAGTCATAATACCTAATGAGTGTTGTTTCATACACTCAAAGACTCCCTAACATGTTAAAATTGAATAAATATTTTCATTCTCCAACCAAACTTCTTTTACAACTCTAAATCACTCACTTTTAAGTAGCTATATGGTTACAACACCACCTTAATTAAAATTAGTAATTATGAACCCACTATTGTAGATACCATGGTTATGAAATTAAATGTTACATTCACCATCGATCTTATCACGTTACAAAAAATACTTATGTCAAGTCATTAATCGATATTGGTTGATTGGGAAAAAGAATTTTTTTTCACTGAACCATATGGATGTTGAACACACCTAGAGACTGAGAGGAGGGGTGAATCAATCTACACAAAAAACTAACCCCTTTTAGACCTTGAAACTTTCAACACAATCCAACCTTATTTATTGAGTCAAAACTTTAAAATTGAATAGTAACAAAGAATTATATAGCAATTTGAATTAGGACTTAGCAACTTCAAAAACCTTAAAGTGATGCAAGATATAACGCTTCTAATTCTAACCAGATCAATAACAATGAGAAAGAAATGTAGAGGAAAAACACATGTACAAGGAGAAAACTTGATTTACATGGAAAACCCAATGAATGTACACTTGATTTACTTGATGATTTACTTGTACACTACTCCATGTTGTTACATCTGAAATGATTTGGTATTTATATTCACTGCAACACTTCAAAACTTTAATTAGGTCATCTAAGAAGAAGATAAAACAATGAATTCCATTGTTCGGCCAACAAAAACATAATACAGTACTATCGAGGATATAGATGGGACCAAAAAAATCTTAGCTATTCTTCCATTATGATCCAAAATAATTTACATGCAAGAAAACATCAACCTAAGTTGGCATCAAGGAAACATGTGGATGAAACATAAAGCGCATAACCAGTTGGCCAAAAAACATTCTTCAAATTGAATTAACTTGATGTGGTCCCAAGCTAGATAGGTCAAGACCCAAATATATTATAACACATCTTCCATTGTTGACACAAGCCCCCATGAAATTAACACAAGCAAAGGAACAAGCCCTTTCAGCTAGATATCAACAAATATCCCATAAATCCAACTCAAGACACAATATGGCACCAAAACAACCAATTAGCAACATGTGGATCACATGGGAATAATCTGTAAACATCAAACAACACTTTCATATAATTCTTCCCTAGTGTCATGTCATCAACATCCAACAAAAAATAAACAAGTAAAAAATACTACATTGAAGAAGTAAAGAATACATATCCAAATGATGTAGTATTAGTAGAACAACTAGAGGATCATTTGAACCCATGATACTGGAACTTGGACAGTGCATAAATGTTGAGAGAACATTCACCAAGATGTAGGAGTAGAGACATCAATGCAGAGACATGTGGAGCAGTTCCTGGACTAGTGTGGATAGCCAACAACACTACCAAACTTCTGCAATTTATAAATATCTCCTTGGCAACACAAGTGACCTAAAAATATAGGAGTGTAGCATCCACATAACATTGACATTGAATACCAAACCACAAGTCCAAATAATCAATAGTGGAGGAATGTAGAGCATTCTCCTAGACATATTTCATTGCATCTTCTCAAACCAGAAATACTTAAGCAACATGCAAAGGTGAGAGCTTCCTTTCAATAGCACATACTTCATTAGGAATATCGGTAGAGATCATAAGGCATTCTCTAGACCATCAAACATGCATGCACAATGGGTCTTTCTTACAATCCTCATCTTAAGTAGCTTCTAATTCTAATTTTAATGGCATGAACTTCAACAACTCTTCTTAGATGAACTTGAAAAACTCTTCTTTGGATAAGACATGACATCTAACCATGAAATTCAACAATTCTTCTTTAGATAAGGCATGACATCCAACCATGAACTTCAATAATTCTTCTTTGATAAGGCATGGCATCCAACCATGAACTTCAACAATTCTTTTTTGGATAAGGCATGCCATCTAACCATTAACTTCAACAATTTTTTTTGATAAGGCATGACACCCAACCATAAAATTTATCACTAATGTTAGCCAAAAATATATATAATAATAAAAAATATATATAATAATGGGCAAAAGTAAGAAAATGAGTTCATGAAACATGGAATTTTTTCCTTAGAAAGAAATTTGAAATTGACCTCAATAAAATAGGATCCTATTTTTTTATAAATGAGATCCCGTTTAGGTTTGGGGTCCTGAGCCAAAAACAGGATCCTATTTTTTAGAAAACCGGATATCTTATTTCTTAGAAAATGGGATCCCATTTTAAAACTACCCACTAAAAAATGGGTGGTTAAAAATCGGGATTCCGTTCTTAAGAAACAGGATCCCATTTTTTTATAAACGAGATCCCTTTTAGGTTTAGGGTCCCGAGCCAAAAATATGATACTATTTTTAAAAAATTGGGATATCTTGTTTCTTAGAAAATGGGATCCCATTTTAAAACTACCACTAAAATGGGCGTTCAAAAATCGAGATCATGTTCTTAA
>VDFB02161834.1:0-31343 GCA_007258455.2 Sequoia sempervirens
GCCTATTTGACATGGATCTATTAGGCAATGCCAATTTCTATTGTTTTCTACTCCAGTCATAATATTAGTGTTGGAATTTATTATTTTCCTAAGCCTAGTCTCACGTCAGCCCCCAACCTCACCTACCCATCAGGAGCCCCCAATTTCAATGACAGTTTTTGGGATCTTCATCCTTCCAACTCTTGACAACTCCAGAAGTAAATATGCTAGGAATTTTTGAATTGTAAATTAATGTTGGTAGGTAATTTCAAATTTGAGAGGGAATGTTTGGAAGACAAAAAGGAATTAAAGGAAGTTAGTTCTACTAGAAGTTGAAGATTTCCTGAGCAACAGTAGCTGTGAAGAGGAATTTTTTTTTTGTTCTCTGTGTGATTTAGAGAATTTTTTGAGTAGTAGTAGCTATATGTTTGTTTTGTATGTGAGCATTGATTTCTCCTAAAGAGCTCTGCGTAGCTCCTGCCAATGACCTCCTAGAAGCTCCTGAAGTTTGTTTGTCTGGTTGAGCAACTCATGAAAGCTCCCAAAAGTTTGAAGTCTGTAGCATAGAGTTTAGTTTTTGAGTTTTATGTTTAATCTTTCATGTATTGTCATTTCTAGCTTAGTTAATACAAAAAAATATTGCATGCCCAGATTTGTCTCTTGTTCTTTGTGCTTCCATATTTTGTGTATTCCCCTATTTTGTTTTGGGGAAACAGAGCAACAACTTTGTGTTTTTATGTGCATTCAGCAGAAATTTTGACATGGTATCAGAGCCATAGGCCCCATTTACTCATGAGTTGGGCCATTTTTTTTCTTCTGTGTATTAAGTTTTTCAATGTAGGAGACATGGTTGGAGATGAAGGAAAGAGTTGGCAGCAACCACCATCCTTTAATGGGAAGAACTATGATGTTTGGGAAAATAAGATGAAGACCATAACGGTTGCAAACAATTTGTGGTAGTTTATGGCCAGTGGTTTCAATGATGCAACTGATCCTTTAGCATATGCAATTCTCACAAACAACCAAAAGACCCAGTTGAAGGAGTTGAGGAGGAAAGATGCTAAGGAATTGAGTTTGATAGAAGCATCCTTGACAGAGGCCATTTTTCCTAGAATAGTAGCAACTAACTATGCAAAGGAAGCTTGGGAAATCCTCCAGACTAACTACAAAGGGACTGACAAGGTCAAATTGGTGAAGCTCCAAATGCTTCGAAGAGAGCTTGAGACTCTTGAAATGAATGACAATGAGTCTATCTTAGTTTTTCACAAAAGACTCTTAGGTTTAATAAACCAGTTGAGAGTGAATGTTCAATTCATAGATGATTAGGGGATTGTGGAGAAAATCCTCAGGTGCTTACCCACAAAGTTTGATGCAGTGGTGATTTCCATTGAAGAGGCAAAGGATCTCACAACGTTGTCCATTGATGAGCTATTGGGTTCTCTACAAACCCATGAGCACCGCCTAAATAGGTCTGTTACTTCTTCCCAAGAGCGGGCTTTTAAAGCTCAGTCAAATGCAAGAGGAAGAGGGAGAAGAAACAATGGTGGAAGGAGCTCAAGAGGTAGAAGTTGTGGCAACTCTGAACAAAGAAATGCTGGAGGAGATAGCTCGACATGAGCAAACAACCAAGAGGGAGAAAGCAACTCTTATACTAGCTCTTGAAGAGGCAAGAAGAACAACAATTCGAACCAAAAGAATGACAAGAGCAATGTTGAGTGCTACTACTATCATAAATTTGGTCAATATGCAAGTGAATGCTAGACAAAGTAGCGCGATCAGTCAAAACAAAATGAAAATGTGGCTGATTTGAATTTGGGTGAAGGAAATTAGTCCACAACCTTCATCATGTGCAACATTGGTGAAGAAGGCAACCCCAAAGTCTGGTATTTGGATAGCGGTTGCAACAACCACATGAGTGGTAATGAAATTATGTTTTCTTTCATTGATAAAAATGTAAATTCTGAAATTAGAATGGGGAACAATGGAGTAGTTCTAGTTGTAGGAAGAGGATCTATCATGATCTGCGCCAAGAAAGGTGAGAAGAAGGAGATACAAAATGTATTTCTTGCTCCTAGGTTAAAGCATAACCTCATGAGTGTTGGAAAATTGATCCAAAATGGATATAAAGTGCTAATGGAGAAGGGTCAATTTATTATTTATGACAAGAATGAGAGGATGAAAGTGTTTGTAGCAGTTCAAATGACAAAGAACAGAATGTTTCCCTTGAAGATTGAGATGTGTTTCTCATCTTAGTCCGTTTGTCTACCTCTCATGAATGGAAAATGTATAGCAATACAACAAGTAGCCCTCAAGAGCAGCATTCAAGACCTATCCAAGCTATGGCATCTCGAGTATGGACATTTAGGCTATGCTGGTTTGAGTCTTTTGTCCAAGAACAAAATGATTAATGGTTTTCCAAGAATATTAGAGCCTAATGTTAAGTGTGAGTCTTACATTTTGGGGAAGCAACATAGGCAACCCTTTAAATCAGGCAACTCTACAAGGGAAAGAGAACCATTGGAGCTAGTGCATACGGATGTGGTAGGCCCTATGCAAATCATTTCTATTGGTAAAAGCATATTTTTGATGACCTTTATTGATGATTACAACCGTAAGACGTGGGTCTATTTTTTGCAACATAAATCTGAAGCTTTCGATAGGATTTTTGTGTTTAAGGCCTAGGTTGAAAAGGAGAGTGGACATTTTATCAAGATCCCAAGGTCAGATTGAGGAAAAGAGTATACCTCCAATCAATTTGTAAATTTTTGCAAGGAAAATGGCATCAAGAAGGAGCTAATAGCCAGTTATACTCCGCAACAAAATGGAGTGGCTGAGTTAAAGAATAGGACCATCATGGAGATGGAAAGGAGAATGATGAAAGAAAAGAGACTCTCGATTCAATATTGGGGAGAGGTTGTAGCATCAACTGTTGATTTGATAAATAGAATTCCAACAAAGGTGGTTCATGACAAAATCCATCAAGAGGCATGGAAAAAATGCAAGTGGATGGTTGAGCACTTGAGAGTGTTCAGGTGTGTAGCATATGCGCACATGCCTAAAGAAAAGAGGCAAAAATTGGATGACAAGGGTGAGAAGTGTGTTTTCGTGGGCTACAATGAAGAGTCCAAATCCTAGAGGTTATACAACCCGGTCACCAAGAAAATCGTCATTAGTAGGGACATGGAGTTCCTAGAAGAAGATTCATGGGATGGTCTAACAGCACCTGACAACTCCCAACCACTCCCGACAGCTCTTGAAGAAGAAAAAATAGAACAAGAAGTTCGTCAAGATGAACCTGTAGTTGCTCTTGAAAGCATCAGATGAGCTCTTGAAAGCTTTGGAAGAGCTCCTGAAAGCTCCTGACAGCTCTTGAAGCTGGAAGACAATTAGGAAGACGGTCACATACAACTAGAGGGTTGGTTCCTGAAGGCACTGATTGAGCTCCTAAAATCTCTTGACAACTCCTAAAAGCTCCTAAAGTGAGCAGACAAAAAGGCAAGTAGTGAGAGACAACCAAAAGATTAGCTCCTGAAAGCTCCCGATCACTCTTGAACCTACTTGTTCAGTAGAGCAGCAGTAGTAGTGAAATGTTAGACCCCACTCTCACCTCCCTAATGCCAAAGAAGACCAAGAGTCTAAGGGAGATCTAACAGAATGAAAAGTATGATGAAGAATTTGATGAGAGTGTGAATTTTGCATTGTTTTCTCATAGTGATCCAGTTTATTTTGAGAATGTTATGAAAGAGAATAAATGGTGTGATGCCATGGACGAGGAGATAGATGCAATAAAGAGGAACAACACATTGGAGTTAATTTATTTTCCTCCAAACAAGCACGTTATGTGGGTGAAATGGGTCTACAAGAACAAATGTAATGCCAAAGGAAGGATAGAGTGGCACAAAGCACAATTGGTGGTCAAGGGGTATAAACAATAGTTTGGGAGAGATTATAATGAGACATTTTCCCCTGTTGCAAGGATGGAGACTGTGCGGGAAGTGATAGCAATTGTAGCCCAGCACAAATAGAAGGTATTTCAAATGGACATGAAGTCTTCCTTTCTAAATGGAGTGTTGAAAGAATAGGTATAGGTGGAGCAACCATTCAGATATGAAGTCTTGGGTCAAGAACACAAGGTGTATAGGCTGAAGAAAGTTCTTTATGGGCTTAAGCAAGCTTCACGAGCATGGTATAGTAGGATTGACTCATGTATTTGATGAGCAATGGCTTTAGCAAAAGCGATGGTGAGCCCACTTCTTACATCAAGGTAGCTAATAGTACACTTTTAATTGTTGTCTTGTATGTTGATGATTTATTTTTCATTGGGGATGATGATTTCCTCATTGTTGATTTTAAAGAGGCCATGAAAAGTGAGTTTGGAATGACAAATTTAGGTCTTTTGAGATATTTTCTAGGAATAGAAGTAAAAAAAATGCATGATGGTATATTTATCTCTCAAGAAAAATATGCAAATGAGATCTTGAAGAGATTTAGGATGCTTGAAAGCAAGCCTACCCCAACACCAACAACCATAGGTCTAAAGTTGAGCAAGGAATATTGCAACAACAATGTGGATCCAACCATGTTTAAGAGTTTGGTTGGAAGCGTAATGCATTTAACTACAACTAGGCTTGATATAATGCACAATGTGAGTCTTATTTCTAGATTTATGGAGACTCCAAGGGACACCCATTGGTAAGCGAGTAAAAGAATCCTAAGGTATGTGAATGGCACCAAAGGATATGGAATTTTGTACATAGTAGCAAATGAGTTTGGGATGGTTAGATACATAGATAGTGATTGGGAAAGAAGTTTGGATGATAGGAAGAGCACATCAGGCTTTGTGTTTCATTTGGGTTCGGGAGTCATTTCATGGGCTTCCAAGAAACAACCCATAGTTTCCCTATCAACAATAGAGGATAAGTATATAGCAGAAAATACAACAACATGTCAAGCTATTTGGTTGAGAAGAATCTTGGTAGATTTGAAAGAAGAACAATAGGATGGAAAAACAATCTTTTGTGACAATGTTTCATTGATAGATTTGACGAAAAATCTTGTGATTCATGGAAGAAGCAAGTGAATTGAAATCAGGTATCATTTTATTAGAGAATTGGTTGAGAATGATGAAATAAAAATGACATTTTGTAGGTCTGAGCAAAAGCTAGCAGCCATATTCACCAAGCCTTTGAGCAAGGACAATTTTGAGTGCCTAAGGAGCATATTAGGCATTTTTGATTTGGATCAAGATTGATCCTCTTTCGTCGGCTTAGGACAAAGGGGGAGTGCTGTAATTTATTATTTTCCTAAGCCTGCTCTCATGTCAGCCCCTAGCATCACCTACCCATCAAGAGCCCCCAATTTCAACAGTAGTTTTTGGGATCTTCATCCCTACAGCTCCTGACAGCTCCAGAAGTAAATATGGTAGGAATTTTTGAATTCCAAATTAATGCTAGTAGGTAATTTTGAATTTGAGAGGGAATGTTTGGAAGACAAAAAGGAATTGAAGGTAGTTAGTTTTTCTAGAAGTTGAATATTTCCTGAGCAACAACAAACTGTGAAGAGGAATGTGTTCTTTTTTTGTTCTATATGTGATTCAAAGAAGTTTCTGAGTAGCAACAGTTGCATGTTTTTTTTTGTATTTGAGAAGTGATTGCTTCTGAAGAGGTCTACGTAGCTCCTGCTAGTGAGCTCCTAGTAGCTCCTGAAGTTTGTTTGTCTAGTTGAGTAGCTCATGAAAGCTCCCAAAAGTTTGAAGTCTATAGCTTAGAGTTTAGTTTCTGAGTTTTATGTTTAATCTTTCATGTATTGTCATTTCCAGCTTACTTAATACAAATTTTTTTTGCATGCCCAGATTTGTCTCCTATTCTTTGTGCTTCCACATTTTGTCTATTCCCCTATTGTGTTCTAGGGAAAAAGAGTAGCAACTCTGTGTTTTTCTGTGCATTCAGAAATTTTGACAATTAGTATGCAAGAGGGTCGATGTGGGTAAAAAGATCCCATTCGAAACATTGCTTTGGGTGGTATAGGAATTGAAATCTAGGGTAGATAATTTGCATAACTGAGGCAGGGGCCATTCCTTTGCTAGTTAATTTTATGTTCACACTAGATGGAAGAACACAGTGGCAACTCTACTTAGCCTTTCCATTTACAAAAACAATAAAGGGGCGGTAGTTATGGCTGAGAAAATTGTTGTTATTATTGAGGTTATGAAAAATGATATCATGGAAGGAGGATAAAATGTTGCTACAACTCTCTTTAGCTGGTTAGTCGATGAGAAAAAAGATAACAATTTGTGCATTTGGAGCCATATGTGCTTTGGTTGGCTTGCTTTGTGAGAGAATTCAAAGAGGTAAGAAGATGCTGCTACAACATTTTTCAATTTATCAATCTATCAAGGACGTAACAGAGAGATGCAATTACTTATAGATACTGGTGCAGGGATGGTTGATGATGTCCTGGTTATATTTGATGTTCTTGGAAGTCACCAAGGAGATAAAATAGACATTAGAAAGGCTAGTTCTATTCCAATATTAATGGATATAACTAGAACTAATTCATGTTGAAATTGGGAAAATGCAATAGTTGTCTTACTTCATTGTGCATAGATGATCTACAAAATCTGATTGTGTCCAAATACCTTGAAGCTTTAGAGCCCCTGTCAGAATTGACCCAGAATGGCATAGCCAGAGCCAAGCGTAAAGTAGTTTCACTGTTACAACACATGAACAAGTGAGAGAAACCTAAGGGACAATCTTAGGAATTTAGAAGTGGACTAGCTTCAGATAGTTTACCGACCTGCATATCTTTTTCACATGATGATCTTTCGTATATTTATTTGAGAATATCGCTAAATGAATCTTTTCCAAATTTATATGTGGACGCCTATCCCTGGCACCTTTCCTAGGTTCCATTTTCTCTTGGCATTTCTAGTACATAGGAATGGTAGGGGAAATCCCCTAGTTGTCCCCTATCTAGCAAGAATTTGAGGACGCGTCCCCAAATTGAATCCAAGCGGGTGTATGATACCTATTATATCACCATTGATATTTTTTTGATTTAAGGGTATAGTGGCCTTATTTCCCACCTTCAAACTTTAATGTTATATTGTTTTCCATGTTTTCATCTTCTTATCTTTAACATTGCAAATCGACAGTGAAATAACTTATTTTCACCTATCTTTCTTTTTTCACTGTATAGCTTAAAGGGCCAAGCTACTTGATAGATTAAAATGAGTCCAGGTTGAAATAGAATTCTTATCAAGAAAGGAATGGGAATTAATTGTGTCCTCTTCACTCAAACTCATCTTCTACAATTTTCCTTGTTTAGCCGATAGGCTATATTTTGTACCAGCTTTCATCTAGAAAGTTGTTTCACGTCGGAATTTGTCTCACATCGAAAACTTTCTTGGTCTCGCGTATGAAAATAGATTTTGATTCTATCATATCCTTATCTCTACTGTCTACTCCATGCAATTTGATCCTTATCTTCATAACACTGGAAATCTGATCATTATCTTCATAGCACCACCAGTGTTTTTCTTCCTGTAAATATGCATCCCATCAACTGTCAAATTACAAAATAATTTGCTTGTTTTAAGTCGCCGATTAAGGTTTTGAAGCTGGAAAGAAGGCCATGGTTGATAATTGCAGCACTTTCTCGCCTAAGCTTCATCCCTGCATTATATTTTACTGCAAAGTATGTAGACCAAGGTTGGATGTTAATGCTATGCATTTTACTGAGGTTGTCTAATAGATACCTTACAACTTCTATATTTACCCTTGTACCAAAGGGATATAAGGTATGTCTCTCTGTTTGTCTCTCTTTTATATAAATTATTGATTCTTAGATTATCCACTAATCAACATTGGGGAAAATTGCAGGGACCTAAACAAAATGCCCTAGGAAATTTATTAGTCGTATTCTTGCTAATGGGAATAACATCAGGTGTTATCAATGATTGGTTGTGGTTAATTGGTAAGGGATGGTAAGGTTTTATCTTGATAATTCCAAGAAGGATATTGGAGATATTTTTGATGAAAATATAGGTTGACATTCATTTGTTTCTCAATTGAAAGTATTATTGAAGTGATGATTACAATCAATTACAGAAGAAGAGCATCAAAACAAAACTTGATGTAAGTTTACCAGTTCTCTTTCAATTATCCCATCTTTATATTTGAAGTGGGGAAGGATGTTCCCCATTATCTGATGTCTATATGTATGTAAAATAATATTTTCCAATCTACAAGGTTGTTTCTAGCTTTGAGTTCATAAATCTTAGTACTGTCAAAGCTTTGATTATAGAAGGAAAAAGCTATTGCCCACATCTAGCTGCTATGATGTATTATGAGTTATTAGGATGAAATCCGAATCTTATTCTTTCAATGGTAAATAGTTGCCGCATAATGTGTAGAGAGAAGACGTGTTAGCGGAAAACTATTTATAGTTGGACAAGAAGCTAAAATAAACAATTCTGCATTGGAAATACTAAATAAAAATAATGAAGAACATAAGTTTTGAATTTGACAATAAGGACCATTCTATATAAAATTAGGGAATTATTCAATAGAAAATATTGTTTCGTATGAATTGAAGTGAATCTTCACTTTCAAGTACATTCAATTGCTAATTATTTTGGGGAAAAAATAAAAGAAAATCCATCAACTAATAGTAACCACTAAAATTTTACCTCTTTTCAACTCTAATTTTATTTGAAAAATCTTGTAGTGTCAACATGAATCCTACTGTCGTACCTCTCAAAAAACTATTCTTGTATCACACCATTTCAAAAGAGTATTTTTAATTACTTGATCTAGGTTTTATTTGTGGCATATGTGATGGTGGCTTAAAAGATAATATTTACAGAAAGTATCCAGTCACCTTAACATAATTTCAACCAATGAGCTAGTTAAACTCAGAGGTAGGCCTCAAATCTACGCTCCTATTTCTTGCATTTTGTGTCTAGGTTATTATCTCCACCTCTAGAGGAGCTTGTTAATTTGTTACAATAGTTGGCTATCCCTAATGTGTACTTATGCAATGGTGGCATTCACATATCATCGATGCTAATCCGAAGACAAGGTAGGTCCATCCTTCATATCCATTTTTGCTTGCCAAACAGTAAAACCCCAATACTTCACTTTGGTTTAATACACAATACTTCCATGAGGGAATACTCAGTCTTGGTGCTGGTCACATGAATATCTTCTACAAAAAAATACAAATTCATCCTCTTACTTTGTTATAATCGTTTCGTTCAATATACATGTTGGAGATTTGTTATTGAAAGATAAGATATTTTTTGCTTTATGAGAGCTCAGATGCAACATTCAACCATTACTACAAATTGGTTGGAATAATTGGGGAAATAAATTTTCCATTAGATATAACAAGCCTATCCATCAGTCAAAAAAAACCCAACATGTCCAATGCTTTGAGGATTCCTTCTGTCAAGAGAAAAAGAAAGGACAATTGACAGTTGGGTAAAGTCACTATTTCCACGCTATAAGTTGAATTTCACTATTTGTTAACCTAAATTTAAGAAAGGTTGCATATATTTCTATTGGCACAACCTATGGAGCCTCATCCTCACATTAGTGATTCATTTGTAGCTAGACATTATGAGAATTACATGTTAATGTAATCAATATTCATTCTAGAACCAGGGTAGCAAAAGGTGAGGATTATCACATGGGAGTGTATATCCAACCTATCCTCCCATCTTTCAAAGTTTATAGTGTCTATTTGGTTAATCTTCTTGGGGTTGTATGAAGTTCTCCTGAAAGGTATTTTTGTGGTCAAAATTCTCCTAAAAAAAAATTTTGTGTTCAAATTTCTCATTAATTTGTTCACGTGATCACCTGGGAAAATAATTAGTTTTCGGAAACAAATATCCAACGTATCGAACTATTACAAGATTTTAATTTACATCAATGCACAAGAGAAATATTGTAGGCCAACATGGCCTAATCTTTAATATACTCAGAAATAGATACATCTTAAGATAAGTTTATATGTTAACAGTTAAAATAGTCCTTAAAAAGATATAACTCTAAGATTACTTTCATAATTAGATCTAAACCTACTATCCTACTCTACCTTTGCTACTTAATAGGATAATTCATGATCCATATACAATCATAGATGCCCCCTATATGTAACCATTTACCAAATAATAGAGGGAGTAACTCTTTACACATTTAGCCATTTACCATCTAATGACTAGATACAACTCATTTCACAACTTATCCATTTGAACCATTACAATAGTTACCCATCTACAATCATAGATGCCCCCTTTATGCAACCATTTACCAAGTAATAGGGGGAGTAACTCTTTCCACATTTAACCATTGACCATCTAATGAATAGATACAACTCATTTCACAAATTATCCATTTGACACATTACAACAATTACCCTTTGTGCCTATTCTATCAGAATATAGCTACAATTACAAGTTATTTATTTAGGCATATAACATTCCACACCCCTTAATATTTTTCACTCTAAATTTTTTTAAAATAGAGGGGTACATTACAAAAATTACCATTTGTGCTCATTCTATCATAAATATAGCTATAGTTACAAGTTATTTATTTAGGCGTATAACATTACATACCCCTTAATATGTTTCACTCTCAAAAATTTGAAAATATAAGGGTAGTATTCCATAAATCTATGTACATTGGACATCATCCTTGATAATCCATCCATCCATATGTAATCCCAATATATATTAGTCTTTAACAACACCATGTATCTACTATGCTCCTTTGATTTATACTTGCCCATAGTTGTTGCTCCTTCTACACAATGCATAACTGTGGTTGTTACTTCTTTGATTTGTATGAGGACAACCCATCTTAATGTGTTTTTTTTTCCATTTTTTTCCATGACCCATGTTTGACTGATAATATTGAGAACAAAGATCTTTGTGCTTTGTGCTCATGTATCTATAAATAGATTTGATTATGATGCCAATGAATTCACACTTGGCACAAATTTATCTAGTCTTGTAGGCATATTGAATGGTTCAATGTATTTCCTCCAGAAAGAAGCTACCTTCTTGTGGATAGCCTTCCATGCTCTAGTAGTTTAATGTCAATTTAACCTCCATCTACAAATTGGCTATTAATTGTTATTCAAATAAAAACTTGACCACTACCAATAACATGAGATCACAAGTTTGATTTCCTTTCAACAAATCTCTAGCCAGAAATGCTCTCCTATTTAATTTCATGCCAAAGAGTTGAAGTTCTTCATTTTGTTTGTGAATCCATCTTGGTTCAACTAGAATTTCTCTAAGGAACAAAAAAAGATTAGAAATCACATGTGAAATTTCAACAGGTGAGCACTATCAAATTAGCTTAGCTAAATACATAGGATGACCTAGTTTCCTCATCTTTCTATTCCACCTAAGAAGGCTTTATCTCAACCACAACAAGCTCACTAGAAGCATTCCAAAATATCATTTTCTTGTGTATAAAATATGTAGGCATAAAGGGACCCATTCCTAACTCTCTTCTCTACTCCACCTCACCTCAGAAGACTTGATCTCAGCCATAAAATGCTCATAGGAAGCATTCCAAAATATTTTTTTCTATTTAAAAGGTTCAAGTAAGGGGTGGACGCTATGACATCATGATGAAACTATGTGTGCCCAATTTTAGGAAAACATATGAGGGCAATCCTACAAGACCCCAATTGTAGGAAAAATATGGGGACCTCCCAATTTCATCAAAAGGGAGTATGGTAGGGGAGACCAGGGATACATTATGTCCCCATCCCCTTGTCTCCAAACATCCCATATATCCAAGATAATGTCTTCCTATGTGCTAACAATTGTTGGGAAAAAAAAGAAGAGAGAATATTTGGCATGTATTTTTGTTTGATAATGTATTGGCATGTGTTGCAAGAAAGAATCATATCATCCAAGACCAAAGAAGTACCTCTAGGAAGAGGAAAAAATAAAAGGGGTTTACATTTTCATTTATAAAATTATTATCAATTGGCAAGGTGTAAAAAGGTAGTACTCCATATTAGTAGCTTGTGTTTACTATCTTGCAATTGAAATTTTCTAAACAAATAGAAAAATAGGATAAAGGATAAAGGAATTCTCTATAATTATCAACTTCTCCTGAAATACCTTCAAGATTATTCATCCATTGTCAACACCTTCAAGATTTTTCATACTTCATACTTTGTCAATTCCTTCAAGGTTATTCATACCTTGTTAGTGCCTTCAAGATTATTATGCATTTTCAATAGTATAGTTTGTGTAATACTGTCTCATACAACAAGGTGTAGGACCAAATATTAAATAATTTTTTTGAACAATCATAGACATACAATCTCTAAAGCTATGGATTAGAGTTATGTAACTAGAAACCTTGTGGAGCCAAAAGTTTTTTACTTGATTTTGTTTGAAAGTCGTTGAATCGACTATTTTTTTAATGTCTTCTAACCATTCACATTATGGTTTTTTCAAATTTAAAGATCACTTCAAATGTTTGAATTTTTATTTATTAATATTTTTATAATATTTATTTTACTAAATATTTATACATCTAAAGGTTTTGTTTAGTGACACTCCCCATCCTCTTAATCCTATATTTTGAGAAATGACATCCCCATCCACAAACATGAATTGAGGATACTATCTTAGGCTGGGCACAAAATTGCTCAATGGATTTTAATGGTATCTTATTTTAGCTACCACAAACCAAAATTGTAAATAATAAATAAATACACGTAAGTTTGAGCTTTTAACATATAATTTCTTAACAATCTCCATGCAATTGGTTCTCAACACATGATTGATGATAGTGGATTGGCACATAATTGTTCAACACATCTTAATGGAAACTTATTTTAATCAACTTTTATTTTGCTTGTTAAAAGTAGGGGTTAACAATATTAACAAAGATCCATGAGAACAAGCCTGAAAGCCAACAAATCAACCTGTAATAAAGAGTATTAAGTAATAAAGAGTAATAATGATAAGTAAAACCAAATTAGAGAAAACTAAAAAGGTTTAAAGAAAATAAGTAAAGCAATGGCTTTCCATTGAATGACTTATAGTTAACAACTCAACTGAAGTTTCAATTAACATCAAATAACAACTATGAGGGAAAATTAATAGGGCTAAATATAATTATCTTTGTAGTGTTCAAACCACTTTCAATTGTAACACCTAAATGTTGAGTAACACTTTTAACTACTGGTAGTTATTTGGTTGAATTGATGCATGATCGCAACTCTATTGTATGTTTTCTTGTCTTGTCCTATTGTATCTACTATAAATTGGTAGGGGGTATGAACCTTATGTAATGCCCCATCGCGGAACCCCAAGGACATTTAAACAATAATTACTGCACAATTTTTTATTTTATTTTTAAAGTTAATAAAACATACATGTAATACACATTAAGTCATGACACGAATATCATTTAAGTAGATTCATTAGCACATACATCCCTTGGGGTACACGAGGAGTCATTACGTGACTTAGATCCACACAACGACAATAAAGAATAAAAGCCAAAGATATAAACATTAACAAATATAACACATACATGATAAATCATTGATAAGAAACTATCTAGGCACGCATTGAATAATAGCCACCATGGCCAATATCCACACCAAGTTTAACATTATATTACAGTACAATGTTTAAGAAGTACAATGATACAAAAGTGTTCCCGAACATAAATGGAAACCATACACAAAATACCATGATACGAATAGACAGATGAATACAAAGTATCATAACTGGCTCCAAGACAAATACAACTCTGGAGTCGCTACAGCAGCACCAATCCGCACCTCTTGATCCTCGACTGGGGACCCAATGGGGTGCTTAGCACGTTCCACCCGACCATGTGAGTCCGAAGACCCACCCCCCTGTGCTAGGAGCTAACAAGAAAGAGACCTCAACCAAGAACATCCAAGTAGGGCACACAAGACTCAATGTCATACAAAAGTATCATAAAACTCAAGGATTACAATGACATAATCAACCACATGCAAGAGTCATGAATCTCATCACCTAAATCAAAGCAATAACTAGTAAACAAGTAACCAAAGGATGATCATGAAGCACTTCCAAATCAACTGAAAACCTAATACAATTCCAAATTGCAATTAAACAATCCTATAACATCATATCACAGTACCATAAGGGTACAAGGTCATAAGTCCAATATCATTGAGATCATACAAGACCACAAAGTACACCAAAGATAAAATAGGGTAAAACCATAAATCATTTCAAACAACTAGTTTTCATCAATTCAAGACAAAGGACCACTTCTAGAGGATTTCCAAAGTAGCAACATAAGAAGGAGTGTTAGAGGAGAGTGTCATTGCATGGCTTAACATGGATTCTCCAGGCTACCTATTGCAAGGTACTGCCTCCATCTACTAATGGATTATCCAAGCAACCAAGCACTAGGAACCGCCTCCATCTATGGTTATCCAGGCTACCTATCTCAAGGAACCGCCCCATAGGGTTGCTCATGCGAAACTGTTACCTTTCGCGAAGACAAGGCAACGATCATGCCAACCACGGCCTTCTCAATCCCCTTTGTCTGTGGTAGCACTAAAAGGCGGATGAGGCATCCATTATCTTTTTAATGTGATTCTACCCACCCCCTAGTTAATTACTTAGGTTTTCACTTATTAATCACACTCTAACGAGGGCTATCCTGGCACCCCTTTGTGCATCGACCACCCACTTAGAGCCACTCTCACTCTAGACACTCAAAACATAAAAACCAAAATTCAAGGGTTGTACAACATAACAACAACATTAGATCACAACAGAGAAACATGCGAGGCATTACCCATCTCACTATAAACACATAATCAAAATATTACACTCTCGTACAACCCTTTCAAAATCCAAATACCAAAGCACTTGCCACAACAAAGGTGAATAGAGAGAGAACATTGACCAACCATAAAAACAAGCCTCTGGAAAATTCTCAAAAGAGTTCACACTAGGGTTTCCCCATCAAAGAACTGACAACAATAATTGCAAGACCTCAAAGAACTATTTTCAAATCAAATATAATGAGTGAATAAATTAAAATAAGATTAACAACTCCATCTGGATGACATAATCAACTTTGATATGAAATATAACGGAAATTCAAGAAGATCAACTATAAACAAAACATGAGTTCCCAATTACATTGCAACACAAATTAAATGACAAGGGATTTCATGAACCAAAATTTAGTCTCCAAAAGTATTTTGACTGACACGAAACCATCCAGAACAATCCTTCAATAGCAAAGGCAAAAGCATGCAACCAGGCATCCAAGGGAGACCTCAACAACGATATAATTTAATATTTCACCAAAATAATAAAAGTGAGAAGACTGCATTCAATGAGAAGCATAAACTTATCACAACCAAACATTACATTAGTTTCCAAAATACTCCACCACAAAATCAATTAATAAGAACCCCACAACTCAAAACAAACCAAGAGTTCACCATGTAAGGTTACACAATATCAACACAATTTAACTTAAAGAAGATCCCCAACTCATGTCAACTCAAGAAAAGTCATAATGAAAGAGTATGTCAAATCACTCATAAAACGACATGAACCCAATGGAATGAAAATACTTCCAAAGCCAAGCAATTCCAAAGAGAATACCACAATTAGGTACACCAAATTACCCTCAAATGATCAATGACCAATCAAATACAATTTGTCCATTTGTTCAAAAAGATTTACTTTAAAAATAAATAAGGGAACTCTAAAATCACATATCATAATTATCTCAAGGCATATTTTATCACACTAAGAATACTAACCCAACATTCAAAAGCAATAAACTTCAAAGAACAATTGAACTATCGTCTACGATCTGACTCTTTACTTGATAAGAAATCGTTTTAACTCATTAAAGACTATATTCACATATCTTATTAACATCTCACTATGCTCATCATAAAGTTGTATTAAATAAAAGAAGTTATAAAAGTATTCCATCCAATTTCTTTTATTCCCATTCAGAATTTATAATCATTCCTATAACTATATTCATATATCTATAAACATGATTAGCCAATTAATACTCTAATTTATATTTAAGAGGATAACTAACCTCACCAACACTACAATACAATGCCAGTTTCCTTCCTAACTAACACTATATGAGCAACTAATTTCACTATGAAGTAAGAGCTTGTTCACTTATAAAAAGGGCATAACTATTTTCCTAATAATCTAATGTTTACCAATTCCCATTACTTAATATAATCATTTAGTTTTAGAACCAAAGTGAACGTTTTACCCTAACATTTAAAGTTTACCATCATATGAATAAATGGTGTCGTAACATTCGTAGATTGATCCTTTCAAAAAAAATATAATCATTCATTCCATGTAAGTATGCAAGCAAGAGTTTAAAGAAGGTTTACCCATGCATGAAGAATATACATACATATGTGATTGCTTTTCTTATAATTATAAGCTTTCGTTTGATTAAGGTCAAATGATTTCATAAGGTAATTTTCTACTAATCATTGTATGGAAACTAAATTGTCAAAAAGAGAAAATTGAATATAAAAAAAAATATTAGTTAGATTGAATTAAGAATAGTCGAGGACTAAAATTTAACTCAAGCCTAAAATAAGAAGATAATAAGATTCCTATCCTAAACCTTTCAATTTCTATTCTATAGTTAACTTAACATTTTCTATTAGCATTTAATTTCATATAACAAGTAACTTTAACTAAACCAATCTTCTTCTAACTAAATATAAAGAACCAGGAACCACACGTATACCACATACAAGTATTGCCACTTTGACAGATTGAAAAGCATCAGAGAGTTTATTTAAATCTATACAACCTGCCATGTTCCAGTGCACCGCTGTGATGGGTTGACAATGAAACAGAGAGATTATTTAATTTACTACTCGTATGCAAGTCTAAACGTTGCAGCTGTGATGGTTTGCCAATGGTTTCAGGGGGACTATTTAATTTTGTACAATGCCTCAACTCTAAAAGGTGTATCAGTGATAGGTTGGAAAGTATATTAGAAAGTGAATATTGTAATTTGGAAATATCATTGTCTACTTGCATTATTATCAAATTCCAAATGTTATCTACAGACTTGAAGGAAAGAGAGAGGTGAGAAGCAAATACGTGACTTGAGAGGAGAAGAAATAATGAACAATTTTTTCTGTTTTGAACTAGATGCAATTCTGTTTGGTGGCGAGTTCCAGAGACACACTCAAGTTGAAGTTTGGAAATTAAACTTCACCACGACCAAAGGTGAGCTCTCAGTAATTATTTTCAAGTGCTGCAACTGTGATAGATTGACAGTAAACTCAACTGGTCAATTAAACCTTTATAACTGTTCAAGAAGCATTAGATCCTAATTTCTTCAACACGGTATTCATGTTGGTTTAGAGAAAGGTTTATATGAGTTCATTTGGTGAACCATACATTCTATACAATCATCACATAGTCTCCGACTTAGTGGGTGGTATAAAAAAAATGCACTCATCCAAAAAAAATTACTATTTCAGTTTGAAAAGTTAATTATATACCGTTGTTGATTTCTAAACCTTCAAAAGGCTCTCAATATTGCCTTGAAGGAGTTCCCATAAGCAAAATACAAAGAAAAAGCCGATTAGGGATCTTGGATCATACAATAGCATAGGCAGAGCATTTCCAACATCACTGCTTGTAGTTGGATCCTAAAATGATGCAAATTATGTTCTTCTCTATAACATCCTGGGCAGAAGTAGAAAGGTTAGGTCAGATTCAAATATCAAGGAGATTGATGAAAGATAGAGGAATTAAAAGATACCCGGGTGTAGTTGGTTTGAAGGCCTGTGTTCTAGGCGCATGCAGCCACACAAATTTAATGGAAGGGGTTGTGCACGCCTTGCACGACAAAAACAAGCTTTGGATAGACGAACATTGTATTTCAGTCTTAGTTAACTACCATACCCAATTCTGAACGCAACATACTAAACACTCATAGGAAAATGTGAAGTGTTCGAATTGGTAAACTGCAACATCTAATTATGGGTATTACAGAGAAGCGAGGTGCAAATCTAGTATGGGTGTGACGGGATAACGATAAGGCAGGATCCTAGATGAATTTGGTTGACAAGATACCCGCCGAAAGAATTACAGCAAACCAATTAAAAACAATGAACCTACCATTCCACTGTACTACTGATGCAGGATGAAAATAATAGAGTAAGAGTTTTGTTGCTAAAGGAAAGATATGCAGAATCTTGTTCCAAATCAAGAGCTTTCTTGAAATAAATTGCACCATTAAATTACAAGCCTTACCTATGGCAATTCACTGTAATCAAAAAGGTGGCAAGATTTTGTGAGGGAAGATGAAATGACTTGCCTTCCTCCAAAAGACCCTTGCTTCCATTTCATCTATTTTTCCTTCAGAATTCGACGTACCTCTCTGCTGTCCCTCCATGTCATTTTCTAAAAGAAACATCATCTCTGTTTTACAATTCAAACCCCTCTGCAAACGTGCAGTCTCCTCCTCCCTATGCTCAAGCCAAAGGTACAAATATACTACTGAAGGTCCCCTTTCAATTCCTAACTGAATATCTTTGCACTTTCCCCATAACCGAATCTTGAAATTCCAATAATATTTCTTTGCATATTTATTATTTATTTCACAAAGAAATAATAATAAAAATCTTATTGCATATGAAATATTTTATCCTCAGAAAATAATAATAAGGAAGTCATTTAATTTTGTTTGTTATACTATTATTCATTACTTCCACGATAATTTATTTATTTATTTATTTATTTATTTATAATATTCAAGTTTGATTTATTTAGTTCATTTTAAACATTAATAATATTTTATTTGACAAAACACAAAAGTATTATAACTTTTATTTTATTTAATACCTCAAAACACAACTGAATAAATTGAATTAATTCAAATCATGCAAATCAACACTAACTTTATAATCGAGTCAGAGGCAACACAAGGACATCACGGACGGAGGGGCACTACACCTTAGTTGAAACTTCTTCAACTTATTTGTTCGGTGAGTTCGGTTATGTGTGTGCATTTGAATACACTATTTTTATATGAATATTGTAATTGTAAATCAAACAAATGAACTCCTTATATAGAAAGCATAGAACAATATTTTGAGTAACTGCACTTTAAGAAATGGTTTAATATGAAAACATATGAGCATGTAGGAGATGTTTGTGATTGCTATTTTATCACACATCAATTTTCAGCTATGCTAAAGTTCACTCCATTGAATAAAAAATTTAATATTTTTTTATGGAATTGTAGACAACATAGATTGACATGTTTACAAAGCATAATATCACACAAAATGCATCTATTGTGTAATCAATTAAATATCAATTTGATCTTTTTTATTTTATTTTTAAAAAATGATAGAAGTGGTGGTATTTGAGCCCAATAATCAGATTTTTGTATCAAAATATCAAATTTTCCCCATATTGCAGCCTTCAAATCAGAATTCCATCTCTAGATCTCAAGCTTCTTTTTTAGAATTTTTTTTATGTATTTTTCAATTGCTTATCATGTGGTTTCTTTCTTATTATTGTATGTACTCTTATCTTCCATCAATTTTAGCCCTTTACGATAATATTAAGATAGTCTAAATTGAAGGATGACTTTTTAAAAAGAGAAGTATAAAAATTTGCAATAATACTGTATTGGTACTATCACAACTATCACGATTTTAATTATCATGGTTGCTACTATAATGCAGAGGAAAATATTGTGAAACTCCAATTTCCTAACTAAAATGATTGAGTATACTGGTGGGGTCACAACTGCTTTGAGGTGGACTTAGCTAATTCTAGCCTTTAATAACACGAGTAGAATGGATGCAATAAGTTGAGTTTAAAAGATTAAATTTTTTTGAAAGAGTAGTTGCACTAAGCTTGGAAATTTAATTTTTTTCCTTAGTCTAAATTCTAAAAGTCTTATTGATTTGAATGTTTGATCTTTCTGCATCAATCATAGCAAAGTGGTCATGTATTTCCAAAGTATGTCCTCAATTTGAAGTCTACAAGTTTTATTGATTTGAATGTTTGATCTATCTACATCAATCACAATAAATTGTCCATGTTTGATGGGATCAAAATTATAGATTTTGACTACCCCAACACAAAATTAAATATGTAACTGTGTGTGAGCTTGGTTACAATAATTCCACCTAAATACATGTAATACAATGCAATTACTTTAAAAAAAATTCTAGCAATTTTATTTTATTTCAAAAAATATATACAATACAAAAAGTACCTTTTTAACATTTTCAACTACATATATTATTCAATCAACATATTCCTTGCACCCCCTCTTGGTGCAAGTGCTAGTTATAGTTGGTTCATCATTTTTCGTGGCTTTATAGTTGGGTGAGAAAAATATCTTGACTAACCAAATTAAAGTAGTAAGACACTACTAATTTATAGTTGTACCAAGTCAATGATTAATTATGATAAAATACTTATATTTTAATTTTATTTTTTTATTCAATAGAAAAATTTTTGTGTGTTTCTGTAATGCCCGCTGCAAACAAACCCCAAAGGACAACAACTATGGCAATTTTTTTTTTTAAATATGAAATATATAATATATGCATATTAAGTTCCATTGCATGAGATTCAATTACATGAATACAAGTTCATCACCTAAGTCCTTTGGGGTGCACGAGGTAACATTACATATTCAAGCCCAAAATGAAAAGATAAACAAATTTCCAAAATGCATTAGTTAAGTCCATTCATCCATCATAACTATAACATCAAAGCATACACAAGAGATAGACCATTATGAACAAGATCAACTCTATTTAATAACCATACACATATATACAACATGCTTATAAGATGATAACCACTATATTTTATCACATGATTACAATGATACATTTATACTTTACATCAGCTTCTAGCACAATACATAGATCATATACATAAGTTTACATCATAAACTTCCCAACACATGTGGGAGTAATTCATCAATACATGAGTATAACTGAAATACATAATAAACATCTGGCTACAAGAAAATCTCTAGCTCATGTTCCATTAGGAAGGCACTGCACCGTACGAATGCTGGTGGGGAACCCAACGGGGTGTGTAGCACGTTCCACCCAACCACGTGGGTTTTAGAAAAACCCACCCCCCGTGCTAGGAGATGACAAGGAAGAATCCTCGACCAAGGAGTCCAACAGAAAAGACAAGACTCAACTCCAAACAAGAGTGACATGAGAATACATAGACAAAATAACACCTATAGATTCTAAAATCATAACATCAATAGATCACAAAACATAACATCAATATACCACTCCCAGAGACTTGCAAAATCAACCAATCACAAAGAGCCACTCTTCTACTAAAAAACTAGGTTCAAATCCACAAATCTATGGGTAGACAAGGTGCACAATACTAATAACACATCTCAACCTTAAAACATAAGGTCACACAACCTGTTCGTAGTAATCAGGTATCCATACTATATCACATATCCCGTCCGTGATAGCCAGACATTCAAACTATCTACACCCAAGTGCACTACCCAACCCAAATCAAAAGTTGAACCAACATATATAACAACCCCACATAGAATGAACTTCTCTGGAAGACTTACAAAACCAAACAACCCAATTGCCCAACAACGCAAACAAAAAAAACTCAACCAATAAGCAATTCAGGCATATAATTAATCTAACATTCGGATTCTCTAAATCAAATCAAATCATCAACGCATTACTTGAAATTAATAAACTTAATTTAATTTCATTTACAAGCAATAAGAAAATTAACACTAATAGTTTAACTCCAATTTCCACAATAACACACACAACAATAAAAATTAATTTCTCTATAAAAATCATTTCATTTTAACTATTCGTGCTTTGCATGCACCAAATAATACATAATATTCATTTCTCTTTTAAAATATAACATTCTAAAAATAATTCATTCCATGCATTTGCATGCATCTATTGTCAAAATACATTTAAATAAGTATATATTAAATATATATATATATATATATATATAACATTTAAATATTTAAATATTTTATTTACAACTTCCAAACGTAAAAATTAAACATATATATTTAAAATATCTATTATATAAAAATAGCCAATTAAATAAACATATTTAAATATATATAATTAAATATGTATAATACATATAATTATACATATATATAAATATATATTATTTAATAAATTAAAAATAATTTATTATATTCAAACAATACTAATCATAAAAATAGTGTGTTGCGACTTTAATAACTTTTATTTTCAGATATGAGTTTTTCTAAATTTTTTACTAAAGGTGCGACACCAAGTCTTTTAAAACATATAAAAAAATCAGTCATACCCAGTTTGCAAATTTTTAGTTATGATTAATTTAGTGATCCTCTCTCTTTGCTGTTTTTTTTTAATATAAAATTTTCTATAGGAAGAGATTTACTATTTTATCAGAGGATTTTATTTTCCCTAATTTATACGACAATCTTTTAAAAACACAATTTAAACAAACATTTAAAATAAGGAACCTGGATCCTCAAGCTCAAATTGATGAAGATTGAAGTTGAGCCTTTGTATTTCAATTCCCAAGTTTTTCCCAAAGATTTCCTCTTCTAGAAGATGTGCAAAACAATTCCAGCCAAGAACTTCTCTGAGAGCCTTTTCAATTTTTTTACCAAAAAACTTCACACAAAATTCTTGTATCCATTCCCATGAAAACAAAACAAATCTTTTTTTCCCCATTAATCCCATTTTTTTTTGAAAACCCAAAAATCAGAATAAAATACCAATTTTCCATTCTCTTAAGTTTTCAAAAATAAACTAGGCATGCATTCATTCTTTTTATTATTTTCTTGATTTTTTTTCTTTTCTAAATAAAATCTTTAAATTTTAAATTTTTATTTTATTAATTTCAACTCATAGTTGACACATTATTAATTATTTAAATATTTTATTCTATTATTTATCCTCAACTTACTATTTACATTAAATTATAAAAAATGTCAAGTTTTAAAATTATAAATATGTTATTTACACAATTAATCTATTTATCTTTAATTAGTTACATAACTTTTAGTTTAACACTTTTAATTTTTAATAAAGCTATTCCCAATAACTAACTAATAACACTTATTTTAATTATTTAAATTAAATAATACTATTAATCCACCAAAATACATAACAACACAAACATTAAATAAATAACACAAATACAACTCACGATATACAACTGTCACATAATACTAAAATAACCAAAGTCAAGGACACACAATACCACTAGATGCATGATGGGTTGACAGACTTGGGATAGGGAGACTTCCTTGTCATCTTTGTTTCAACATCATACCCATTGGGATAATTTAATGCTCGCCCTGTCCTGCCAAAGCAGGTGGAATTGAGACTTTATTTCTATAATTCCTACATACAAACAATGTTGTGTAGAACATATATATAAAAAAATATATCACATCGTGAGAAGGAATCACATCGTAGCAGGGCTCTCGCAAACGAGTGGACATTTTCCCCTCACCAAAGCTATAATAACAACTACAACATCAAGTATAAAGTAAGATTGTTAAACTAAACTAATCACATCATATCATCATGAAATAATTACTAGTCTATTGCATAACAACATAATACTACATCTAGATATAAGCATACCCAGTTAAATTCAACCACAATGTATCATCATAACCTCAATGTCATAAAAGAAGTATCATGAGCAACAAGTAAGTTAAGCTATCCAATTAAATCTCTGCATCATAACAAAACAATGTACCTCATTCCCACAAGAGTACCATCAGAAGTCCTTGTTCCATCTTCCTCTTCAGATTCTTTAGTTAGACTACCTACACATTCCAATTGAGAACGGAGGGGCACTACATCCTCCCCCCCTAAGACTTGACTTACTCCTGGAAGTCACAAGGCTCAAAATGGAAACACAAACACATTAGTCCCAAAAATTTCTCTAATTTATAATTGATGTACATCCTCTTTCTGAATCATTACAATTAGAATCACTATTCGGCTACACATTTGAAAATAATGTCTTCTTAACCACTTTTATTTATAAATCCTTATATCTCTTACAGTAAAATATTTGGTTCTAACACTAATGATATAGCCAGTACTCCAATTAACTCAATTGTCCATTCACAAAACAAACATCTCCAAATCTCATACAAGGGAAAACACATGAACTAATTACTTGAAATTCAAAAATTCACACCATATCATGTTTCAGTAACATATTTCAAGTCACAATTTACGATGTTCAATAATATCCAATTTACTTAATACCACCGAATCAAAATACACTCACATTTAAGATAGCATGGTTATCCCTCCTTTACATCAATATGCCACAAAATGTAAGAAATATTTTTCTAACACATACCTACACAATCACATCACTGGGAAAAACACAACACAAGGCTACATAAGGGTCTGTTTGGACACTGAAAAGCAACATACTAATCCATGAAACAAAAACCATGAGCCAAGAGCCAATATTCATCTCACATAATCCATACCTCACACTCAGTGGCTTGATGGTGTTAGGCCACACACACATGGTGAGACCATCCAAACAAGAACATAATGACCCATCTCTTATTGTATAAGGTGGTTAGCCTCCAAGAGATGGTCATCACACATAGGTGGGTAGTGGGTCCTAGCTGTGTAATAGCCTCACATACCCCCCATCCTCAAGGTTCCCTGTGTCTGCTTCCTCATATACACTTACCAAGTCCACCTCATATGTCCTTGGAGAGGAATCACAATATGACACATGGCTGACATCGAAAACAATAAGGATAAGCTAATTTAGCCACCAAAGTCAAATAAATTTCAAATAAAGATTTTAATTTCATCAATAAAGCAATAAGTGTGCGCAATTGTCAACACTAAATCAAATGTAACCTCGAGGGCTATGAGAAAATAAGATCACAATGTGTGGCTAAACCGTCACAATCAAATATAAGTAAAGTGTCGACCTTCACTATCACCAGAAAATCATCAATAATTATAAAGAAAGTTCACAATCCTTGAAATTACATTGTACATCACTATGTGACTAGATACTAGCCACCAAACGAGGAAGGAGGGAACATCATCAAGCTATAGTAGAGCCCTCATGTGGTGCAGAATGAGCACGCCATCCACATGGCCCAGAGTGTTCCCCTTGGCTACACCCTGCCTCGCGTCGTCACGTGACATGGACTAACCAAGTGGCCCATGCACTCCTTGGCCACCTGCATGGGATGTGTAGCTCAGCCTCCATCTGACATCGTATCTCAGTGTGGCATGGTCATACACCAGCCGGAGAAGGAATGCACTGGTCGTATGTTGCATGGCAGTGTGTCCGTGGCTCTGTGGAAGTAGGCATGTGCTAGACACACCCCGCATAGAGATACCTCATGGAGAAGGCACATGTAGGTACACACCATCGCTAGAGGTATACATGGCTAGGACCTACCCATATGCTAATCGACCCAACCCTGTCGAAAGAAAACATGAGTATCCCTCTACAAGTGTGTGAGGCCCCATTACGCTCATCACAAAATTAGGTTATCATACCACAATCTCATAGTACACCTTCAGGTGTCTATGCACATGGCATCGTGTCCTCAAGCCTAGTTCGCTACCATCAACAACACGATGTTATCACTAGCACTATGTTGGAACATCAATGGGGTGTGGCATCGTATCCATTGCATCGTGTCAGAACATGTGCAAATACGGTATATATAATGTATATAAGAGTATATCAATATGGGGCTACCTGAGTTTCACCTCTCACCTAGATGAGGTTGGCTTGCTAATGCCAACTCAACGTCCCTATGGACAGCTAGGCATACACTAACAAACCAATATTGTTGTACTCAAAACTATGGGGTTTAGGCTAACACATATGGATCAAGTAGCTTGACCCATCATGAGGGAAAGTAGTGAGTATGCTCCGTGGGGATCAGTTGAGCTAAGGTCACTGCATGCCACCATTATTCATATGTTGTACACCCTGCCCCTTGGAGTGACATGGCATCTACTATCCCTCCATAGATTGGGAGACTTAGAGAACCAAAAGAAAAGTATATTAAAAAAAATACTACTATCTTTTGGCTACTCTTGTGACAAAATTATCAACCACACGTGGGTTGGCCCGCAATCGGTAACACACATGCAACACATGAATGGTATGGTTCTTTCCACACCAAGCAAAACAACAGTTTCCCCATGGATGGGTATGTAGTATCACCATCACATGGAACACAAAGCAAGCACAGGTTTAACACAACACACAAACATTGCACAGATATTGGTTTCCACAATACAGGGAGTACATTCATACCTACCATCCTAGAAAACAAATTTTCCCTATTCTCATATGCACATAGATGATTGATGCCACATATCAAAAACAAGTACTCCCAACATCCTCCATACTTTTCCTTCAAAATCGTAAACTCTTTAATCACTTTTACAATTCCTTAAATATCAACATTATCCTCTTCCTCAAGTTCAAAGTTCACTTTTATCAACTCCATTAAAGCTAGAATTAATACCATAAGCCTAAAAAATTCTCACATGCTTTCTCCTAGAAAAACATAACCTCTTTTTCATCACATACTACTCCTCTCGGTTCACAAAAATTATTTTTATCACCATTTACTACATCATACACTTTACCAGAGATAAACATCAATGCCTTTCAATTATAGAATTCATATTTGCTTCCATCATTCATAATAATACACTCACAAAGAAACTTTCATTTTCATCTCATGAAACAACATTGTACCCAAGTTATAACATTTTCATTCATAGGGGAGAGTGCACTTAACATAGACACACATCATTTACATGCCAAAATGTGTTTTCTTTCAACACAAAACATTACCATTTATCTACATACTAGATTCAATAACAATTAAGAAGAATCGTCAATCAATCACACACCACAACACATCAATTTTGCATTCATTCAAGATTTCATTAAATGAACACACATCATCACATATTCTCCTAAGGTAAAACATTTATTTGATCAACACAAGGCCTTTACACACCATCCAAATACAACACTTTTATAAAATCAAAATATTTAAATTTCTACTTCACGAAAATACATAAGAGATTGTCTTACCCATACACCTAATCACACTCATACAATGCAACATTCTTACCACACTTCTAACACTCTACGAGCTTCAATGCAATAAGATTTTTCCCTATATATTGATGCAAAGAATATATTATCAACTTCACCTATGAATTTATACTTATGAAAACAATTTTGAAAATTCAGATTTATTCCTAAACTTATCATGCTCAATATTTTGTTCATAAAACTTAAAATTAGCTAGCATATATAAGCATTAAATAACCAATGTACTCCTAGAGCATTCACTTAACACTTATGCATCCAAGAACACAAGGCTCAGATAAAAGAAGTGATTTCTTTGCAAGGCACACGCTAAATAAAGTTTGTTAAATTAGTTTCCAAGATTCACCCTAAACAATATTTCATACATGTTACATGATCAAGTCACTCACTTACACCAACCGTAAATGAACCATCATAATTCTTTTAACGAATCACTACTTGATAGTATGATTACACTATACTACATTCCTTTTATACTTATATAGTATAATTCAATAAAAATACAAGCAATCTCAATCTAGGATAACACTAAAGTCATTCTTTTATTCATTTCTACTTCTAACCTTCATTACTCATTATGGATTTTCAGCACATAACCTTAAAATCACATAGAATACAATCAACACCCACATACATCAAAAGAGGTAGAATGAACGAAAAGGCATACACATAACAACAATTCAACAAACATACACTCAAAGAGAAGATGCACGAAGATAAGACAATATAACTAACTCCAAGGTCACCTTGACCTCACTCAGACTCGAAGCTAAGGGACACACAAGAGAATGTTGAACAACATAACTGTCACCCTCAAAAAGCTAAGACTCAACTTGTTCATCTACACCTGAATGACACAAGGGGGTAGAACTATATCCATTTTCACACAACGACTCACCACAACATAGTGTGGAAGCAAAATTAACCAAAGACCCTGGTACTGCAACCTTGGCTTTAATATCAAGTTGTAATGCCCCACTGTGCAAACCCTGAAAGACAACAACTATGGAATTTTTTAAAAAAAATATATAAAATATATAATATATGCATATTAAGTTCCATTGCATGAGATTCAGTTACATGAATAAAAGTTTGTCACCTAAGTCCTTTGGGGTGCATGAGGTAACATTACATATTCAATCCAAAAACGAAAAGATAAACAAAATTCCAAAATGCATTAGTTAAGTCCATTCATCCATCATAACTATAACATCGAAGCATACACAAGAGATAGACCATTATGAACAAGATCAACTCTATTTAATAACCATACACATATATACAACATACTTATAAGATGATAACCACTATATTTTATCACATGATTAAAATGATACATTTATACTTTACATCAACTTATAGCACAATACATAGATCAAATACATAAGTTTACATCATAAACTTCCCAACACATGTGGGAGTAATTCATCAATACATGAGTATAACTGAAATACATAATAAACATATGGCTACAAAAGAATCTCTAGATCGGGCTGCATCTGGAAGGCACTGCACTGTACGAATGTTGGTGGGGAACCCAACGGAGTGTGTAGCACATTCCACCCAACCACGTGGGTTTTAGAAAAACCCACCCCCTGTGCTAGGAGATGACAAGGAAGAATCCTCAACCAAGGAGGTCCAACAGAAAAGACAAGACTCAACTCCAAACAAGAGTGACATGGGAATACATAGACAACACAACACCTATAGATTCCAAAATCATAACATCAATAGATCACAAAACATAACATCGATAGACCACTCCCAAAGACTTGTGAAATCAACCAATCACAAGGAGTCACTCTCCTATTGAAAACACTAGGTTCAAATCCACAAATCTATGGGTAGATAAGGTGCACAATACTGATAACACATCTCAACCTTAAAATATAAGGTCACACAACCCGTTCATAGTAATCGGGTATCCATACTATATCACATATCCCATCTATGGTAACCAGACATTCAAATTGTCTACACCCACGTGCACTACCCAACACAAACAAAGAAAACTCAACCAATAAGCAATTTAGACATATAATTAATCTAACATTTAGATTTCTTAAATCCAATCAAATCATCAACACATTACTTGAAATTAATCAACTTAATTTAATTTCATTTACAAACAATAAGAAAATTAACACTAATAGTTTAACTCTAATTTCCACAATAACACACACAACAATAAAATCAATTTCTCTATAAAAATCATTTCATCTTAACTATTCATGTTTTGCATGCACCAAATAATACATAATATTTATTTCTCTTTTAAAATTATTACATCTTAAAATAACTACTTGTGCATTTTCATGCACCTAATTAAAATATTTTTTTCTAATAAAATCATTTTATTATCAAACATCTACTTAAATTCAATTTTCTCTTTTAAATTATAACATTTTAAAAATAATCAATTTCATGCATTCACATGTATCTATTGTCAAAATACATTTAAATAAATATATATATAATGTTTAAATATTTTAATATTTCATTTACAACTTCCAAACATAAAAATTAAACATATATATTTAAAATATCTATTATATCAAAATAGCCAATTAAATAAATATATTTAAATATATATAATTAAATATGTATAATACATATAATTATACATATATATAAATATATATTATTTAATAAATTAAAAATAATTTACTATATTCAAACAATACTAATCATAAAACTAGTGTGTTGCGACTTTAATAACTTTTGTTTTCAGATCTGAGTTTTTCTAAACTTTTTACTGAAGGTGTGCCACCAAGTATTTTAAAACATATAAAACAATCAGCCATACCCAGTTCGTAAATTTTGAGTTATGATTAATTTAGTGACTCTCTCTCTAATATTTTTTCTTAATATAAAATTTTTCTATAGGAAAAGATTTACTATTTTATGAGAGAATTTTATTTTCCCTAATTTATCAGAGGATTTATTTATTTTCAATCCTACAAAGGTTTTCTAAATTATCTGTGAGATTTTCTAAATTATCTATTGTTTTCTTTTTGAATTTCCTACCATTTAAATTCATTTCCCTACAGAGGATCTAAGATTTTCACAATCCTTCTACAAAGGTTTCCAAAATTTCACAACAAATTAACAAACAATATTTCAAAATATATAAACAAATCCTCTAATTTTTCAATTCCACAAAACCAAAACAAACTTCTACAGTTTTGTACAAACAATCTTTTAAAAACACAATTTAAACAAACATTTAAAATAAGGACCCTGGATCCTCAAACTCAAATTGATGAAGATTGAAGTTGAGCCTTTGTATTTCAATTTCCAAGCTTTTCCCAAAGATTTCCTCTTCCAGAAGATTTGCAAAACAATTCTAGCTAAGAATTTCCTTGAGAGTCTTTTCTAATTTTTTTACTAAAAAAACTTCACACAAAATTCATGTATCCATGTTCCCGTAAAAACAAAACAAATCTTTTTTCCTTCCCATTAATCCCAATATATTTTTTTGAAAACCCAAAAATCAGAATAAAATAACAATTTTCCATTCTCTCACAAGTTTTCGAAAAATAAATTGGACATGCATTCGTTCTTTTTATTATTTTCTTGATTTTTTTTTTTCCAAATGAAATCTTTAAATTTTAAATTTCTATTTTATTAATTTCAACTCATTGTTGACACATTATTAATTATTTAAAAATTTTATTCTATTATTTATCCTCAACTTACTATTTACATTAAATTATCAAAAATGCCAAGTTTTAAAATTATAAATAATGTTATTTACACAATTAATTTATTTATCTTTAATTAGTTACATAACTTTTAGTTTAACACTTTTAAATTTTAATAAAGCTATTCCCAATAACTAACTAATAACACTTATTTTAATTATTTAATTATTTAAATTAAATAATACTATTAATCCACCCAAATACATAACAACACAAATACAAACTCACGATAGACAACTATCACATAATACCAAAATAACCAAAGTCAAGGACACATAATACCACTAGACACATGATGGGTTGAAAGACTTGGGACAAGGAGACTTCCTTGTCATCTTTGTTTCAACATCATACCCATTGGGCTTTTATAATGATTGCCCTGTCCTGACAAAGCAGGTGGAATCGAGGCTTAGTTCCTGCAATCC
>VDFB02161835.1:0-38384 GCA_007258455.2 Sequoia sempervirens
ACAAAGAAGAAACTTTTAACTTTAGTAATAACAAAAATAGAACTTTCTTGGGCTCTACCTTTGACATAACAACAACATACAGTCCTAAAACAAAAGTTTTGATTCTTTCATTAATCTCCCGAGAACTTCCTTTTATTAATCTCTCGATAGTTTTCTTTCATTAATTTCAATTCAACGTTCATAAACCAAATAAGAATTAATAGGGATAATCATGAACCAAATCTAACCTAAAAGCATGTCACTTATCTAATATATAATTAGATTTAAGATATTCCACCAAAATAAACACATAATTTAGAACCCCACATTACAAGTTCTCTAGAGATTCAACAAAATAGGGATAGAAATCAATTTCCAAATTAACTATTCTTTCACCAAGACTGATGGATGAAAGATGGAGATCTTACATAAGAGAAATGGATCCAAATTCAAACCTGTTGCTAGTTGTTGGAAGTATATAAATCACTAATCAATGGCATAAAGACACATTTTTCCTAATACAAATTATTATTAGGCATGCATCCTTACTACAACATAATGACAACCTGTAATTGTTGATTGTTGCTCCCAAATGCTAAATGTTTACAGATCTTAGTGTATGGAAGGTTGAAGGTCATAAATAAATGAGAATAAGAGGTAATCTAAGTTGCAAATCTAACCTAATCCTTATTGGTTATGGTAAATTAATTCAAATGAAATACCAAACAAAATCCCACATCAAAAGCTTTGTGCCAAGCAACAAAAGTATGTATTAGATAGCTTGAATCTAAAATGCAAAATTTTAAGTGGAACTATACCCATGAGAATGCAAACAAAAGGTAAACAACCAAAATTGCAGCATAAAAACTTAAGTGTACTATGACCCATAGATAAATGTATTGTCAAAAATCAAATGATGAAGCTTCTCTCATTGAAAAAAAAGTATACACCAATTGAGAAGTGATTCAAATCTTACATTTTGTCACCTTCAAGGAATCTAGCATGTCTATACTAGATATAGACATAATATAGCATGTAGGATTTGCTACTCCCATGATTGTTATAGCAACCACAATAATAGCTAAGAGCTAGTTGGGGGAGCAACCCTCTGCACACTAACTAGGGAGAGAAATATTAAAGAAATAAAACACTAATTAGATTTACTTAAGTCACCCTTTAAAACACTAATTTGATTTTATATTGTCTGTAAATTGGTTTGGCTCTCATCAAGAAACTCACAATCTTATTTTTCTTTAAAAAATGTTTTATTGTAGCTTGTGTCATGACTCTGTGTTTGCAAAGAGGTAATGAAAATAGGACCACATAGTTGCACCCTATATTGATAAAGGATAGATTTGAGGTAGGAGGACCAGATCACACAAAAGAGAAACCTCCCAGACATGTCCTAAATTTAACGATTTACCCTACAAGTATGAAGCATTTTTTTCTAGTTCCAAATATCCATTAGAAGTTACTATTCAATTGTTAAGAATATTTTATTTTAAAATATATATTTATGGAGATTAGAATTTAATCCTTTTCTTTAAATAAGTTGGATGTCAATTGATACAACAGAAAAAGAACTACTTATAGTTCACACATTATTCACAAAAATTAATTTTCCTTATGGTCATAAAAGAAACATACAACAACCATTTATTTAAGAGAAACTACTAGACTCAGCTATCAAGTACAACTAGAAAAAAATCTGAATTATTTTTGAAATGACAAACTTCTTCAATATTCAATTGTCTTCTCTCCAAAAAAAAGAAAGAAATGAGGTGGTTATTTCTATATATGTTTTAGAGCCCTAAAATAGCAATAAATGAAGAATTTAAATACCTATCATGCTTCAAGCAATAATTAAACAAACTTAGGAGACTTGCATTTAATATGCATATATTAAATAGCTCATGGATATTAATTTCTAAAAATAATGATCAAAACCTCCTACCAGGTCATAAATAACAACAGTATTATAGAAACTTTAATCGAAAAAGTTTATATAGATATTTGCCAAAGGAAAAAGTAGAACCTATTTTTCATACATCCAAAACAAGACTAAACCTTCAAAGAAACATCACAAACTGATCGATTGTCAACATAAAGCTTAGTAGTATAAGCTGAAACATCACAACCACCAAATCCCCAAAATATAGTTATGTTAGAGAAAAACTCAAACTTGTGAGTTTTGGAGCTCAAGTGCAAAGCAGAGAAAGAATATCACAGGCATGTTTTTATTTGCATTTCCTTTGTGCAATTCTTAGTTTGCATTTTATAATTTTTTCATATTTTTAAAGAGGAAGATTATTTTTCTTGTTGAAGAATAAACCAACTTAAAACAAAGTAAAAATAGTTTAATTTTCTCGGTTGAAACTAGAACTTAAATTGTATCTCTTTCATTTTGAAATGAGCAACAAATTAGAAAGATAATTTATTGTTGTGTTAAAATGATCAATCTATTTCATTTTCTCATATAGAGATTATCTTCAATTTTATATATAGACATATATATAAGATTACATAATGATTATTTTATGAAACATGAGATAAATAAGACGCTTTCTCAACTGAGTTAACTAATTAAAGACAACTTTATAAGTTGATTTATTGAAGAATATTCAATACTTGAACATAGTTTTACTTTGAATAAAATAAGATGATATTTGATATCGTAATTAACTAAAATTGTTATTGTATTTTTGAAGAATGAAACCATAAGGTAGAACATTGAAAAGTTTGAAATGTTATTTAAGAAAAGATCTTCTTTTCAGGTTTAATATTAGATTATTCTACTTATTTGACATGTATTTGATACCTTAAAGATTATACCAAGTGTCTCACATCAATGACATTGTGTCATAAATATCAACCGAATGTGCATGAAAATAGGAGAGTAGTTTACTCTCATGGTTTGAATTAAGGACTTGAACAAGTGGAAGTTGTCAAGGGTGAAATAACAATACTATGTCTCACTTTTTGTCCAAGATGTACATTTACATCAATATTTTTAATTGAATCTTCATCTTCTAAGACCTATAGCAGCTAAACCGTTAAGAATTTGAAGATGATCTGTGAACCAGTGATTTGTCCAAAAATTTATGTGTAGATTCTAAATATATATAATTTTTTAAATTTTGAAATAAATCATGGATCTTTCAACATCTCCTTTAATAACTAGTTTTAAATAGAAAACAACATTTTCAGAAAGTAATGTTTGTGTCGTCCCAAGTTGTTACCGACTTAATGAGTCATTACATTATGATTACTTTATGGAAAGTCAAACCAGTTGGTCAAATAGTCAATTTTAAGTTAAACCTTAGGTCAAGGTGGTTTCCAAGTAGAGTTAGAGGTGTGTGAACATATGACTCCACTTCTTAAGGAAGTGATTGAAATTTTTTCAAAACTTTGGCCAAAGTAATGCAAAAGTCTCTACTTGCATTAGTCAATTCACCGTGATCCAGATTGCATATCCAGTAAAATTGGTCATAATTAGTTAGAGAAATCTAAACTTGTATGGTTGATTGGTTATGTAGGATGCAACACTGGAAACTCGGATGGCATACTTGTAGGTTCCTTAGTCTATACTATTTGTGAAGGGTAGGGCCACTTCTAGTTGGAAGGTGTGCAGGGGACCGTTATTGTGTGCTTAGAGGTAAAGCGCTCGGGTGATGCTCTCCCTCTTGTAGATGATAATTTTGAGGCTTGTGAAACAAAAGTTTTGTCCAGATATGCAAGACTTGACCTTAAAACTGTATTGTAATTTGTAAATTAGTATACTTGATAGTTTATCATGTATGAATTGTAATTGAAAAGTTTTATCTCATTTTCAAGTTGAAGTGTAATATTGTTTCAATTTCAAAAGATATTTTATACTTTTATATTTGAAATGTGCAATAAATAATGTATGAAAAAGAAAAAAATTACATTCCTAGATTTTTAAGAAAATGCTAAATTCTTTTATTTACTTCTATAGTAAAAACCAAAGTAATTACTATGTTGTATGAGTTAGTACGTTACATATGGTATCAGAGCTACCGAGTTCAATACATGGACCTATGAGCTCATTGTAGAAGTTTCTCCTCAAACATTATCAATAGCTAATGTTTGAAATCTTCTTGTGCATTAATGGCAAGAAAAAGAACTAAGAAAATTGCAAGGAATTCAATTCCCAAAAACTTTCCTAGTTCAATGGCTAAGGAGTCATCTTTGGAGGTCAAACTCCTTGAAAACATTAACTACACAAGAGGTGTTTGGCTTGCTAAATCCAAAACTTGACGCACTTAAGCATATTAAGCTGAAGAAGAAACAACGGGAGAAAGTAGCTATGAAGGCCATTGTACCCATCCTTGTTGTCAGACCAATAAAACTATTTTCTCATAGGGAGATGCCTTTTGGTTCTGGTCATAATGCACCTATGATAAGTTAGGAGGTTATAGAGGAGTACTTGCATGTATATCCACCCTCCAAGTTTGTATTAGTTGACTCTGAGGGTGAGGAAGAACTCGAGGAGATACCTCTATCTAATAGTGACTTGAAATCGCAATAAGTCAAAAGTTTTTGTACTAAATAAGGATGTTATATAAATCCACTGAGTAATATAATAAATTTTTGAAATTTTGCAAAATCTCTCTTAATTGGATTAAGAAAAATGTATGAATAATGTTCATTATTATAATACAAATTCTAAATTACAGAATCTAATTGAATGCAAAAAATGAAACTTCATGTGAAGTAGAAAGACAAACATGGTGCGAACCAGAACAAACCCTAAAGGAATTAAGGAGGTGTGTCATCCTTGTGGTAACCCTAATGCAAAATTGAACCAAATTTTAGTAATGTTAAATAAAACAAGAGATAGAATTGGCACCTTGGAGCAAGAGGTCAGGGACCAAAGTAGGCCTAAAAAAAAAGCATCTCATGAAGTTGAAGATGAGAACAAGCATGAGAACACCACGCAGAGTGGATGTGGTGAACAACTCTAAATCAAGAGTGGATAATGAGAAAAGAAACCAATTAGCCCAAGTTGAATTATCTAGGGACATGAAAAAGGTGACGCCACCAAAGTTCGATGGAATGGTGAGCAAAGATGCAACAAAGGCCTATCTCACTGAAATGGAGAAGTACTTTGAAATAAGGAATTATTCTAAAGTTACTAAGGCAGTTTGGGGAGCATATCAGTTGTCAAGAGAAGAATCCACTTGTTGGATGAACAAGAAGATGGAATTAGGGTTAAGTTTAGTAAGTTTAACATGGGATCAGTTCATGATCATATTTAGGAAAAGATGGTTACCACAACAGTTCTTTGTCCAAAAACTTACTAATTTTTAGAATTTGCAACAAGGTGACTTGTTGGTAGTGGAGTATTGGGATAAGTTTACCCGTCTCCTAAAATATGTGCTTTAGTATCAAAAATATGAGAGGTTCAGGATAAGGAAATTTATTATGGGGCTGAATACCCAAATTGGAGGTGAAGTAGATGTCCATGGTCCCACAAAAATGGACCAAGTTTATGAGAATGCAGTAAAACATGGACAAAACTTGAAATCCACATCTACTTATCACAAGAACCATAAAAAGTTCAATTCATCGCAATCATCCCAGTCATTCAAGAAGAGGAATGATAAGAAGGATTCTAAAAAAGAAAAATGATAACTTGGAATCTGTAATAATCAAAATGATTCCAAGAGCAAGAAGAAGAATAACAACTTCAGGAAGAATTGTGACAACTCGGGGAAGCTTTTGAAAGGCGAGGAGCTCCAGGAGGATGTTTCTCATGTGGAGGAGATCATTACAAAAATCAATTCCTAATAAGTCACAAGGATCTTAGCCTCATGGTAATCCCTTACCAACTTAGCAAGCAACATTTCAACAGAGGGTTCATGCAACATTGGATAACTAGAAAGCGGAGTCCTAGATTAGTCCAATTGAGTTTGTAGGCACTTTGTTTTGTGCCACTATTTCAATTGTAATAGACACTAGTGTAACTAAAAGTATCATTACTAAAACAAGGAAAGAGGTGAACCAAAGTTTAAATGCAAACAATGTAGGATCAATTTTCCTTTTTCTATAGTCATTTAGGATGTAAATCAATAAGGTGATTAGATTAACTTCAACCATGAAGATGAGCCAATCAAACCTAGATCTGCATCTTTGTGGGGGTTGGATATTGATTGGAATTGATTTTCCTTTATTAACATAATTAGACTATGTGACCTAATATGAAGATGCAATATTTTGATAATCAGAAAATGATAACATATGTTTGCAGGTAGATCTTAGAAGGGTAGAACTTTATGCACCTATCTTGTAAATTCAAAGTCGGTCTAAATAAGAGGACAATGTCACCCAAGGGAAACTATGTCCTTGTAGGGGTGTCCTAGAGTTGTTTTCGAATTCCTCTAATGTTGGATCTAAGCTTCCTGATTCAACCTACAAATTTTTTAGATCATTGTCAAATAGTTTTGTGGCTTGACAAGGTGCAGGGCTTTGAATGCAACAATAGAAAATAGACCTTTAAACTTCCTTCAATCTTCTCCAAACTTGAAATCTGCACATTCAAAGAGAGAAGAAAGATTGTGTCATTTAGTGGCTTACCTTGGTCAAACCCTGTGTTAGTGTTTCCACTTCCACAATGGCAATGTTAATGATAAAAAGATAAATGATGGGAAGGAATGATGAATCAATAAAGCGCTACAACTCACCACCCTTTAATGGTTTATTTGAAGGACTAAAGTCATGCACATCACCTCAAGGACTTGGATCTTGCTTGAATTGTTTGGAGACCTACAAAAAGGTTATCCTTAAAAAAAATGATAACATAAACTCACATAGTATTTCACATGATGTTTGGATCTTAAATTGTTGCAATAAATCTCTAAAAATGTTGCTATTGACTTGTTTGATAGTGCTCTTAATATTCACTTGTTGCTAGATAATGCTAGATTCTCCTTGATAGATTTGAAATGATGATATAACTAGGTATTTATAGGCATTTATTCAATTTCTTGCAAATTAGATCTTGATAGCCGACATTTGCAACCTGACTTGGAAATAATAAAATTCCAACACCGACATGTTCAAATTTGGGGCCAAGTAGAATAGAGGGACACTGTCACCATAGGCTGACACTATCCTTGCCCTATTTTTTGAAAAATAGTGTTGGGGGCAAAGTACCAAATAAATGCATTTATTTTTGCTTGCACCTTCTTGGTAATTGTTCAAAATAGGCCATAAAATGCATAATTTGGGAAATTAGGTGCTTAATCAAGTCCAATAAATAAAGAGGAGAAAAACATAGTGTAAAATTGTCAAAGGTGATAATTTTTTATGCTATAATTACACCAAGAATATTAGATAAGTTTCCTAGAAGAGCTGGTTATATGGAAAAACCCTGGTCAAACTCTACTAACTAGACATGAGCTCAAGTAGAGCAATGCCTATTTGAAGTCAAGGTTGATCTTTCGAGTTCTTCAATAGAAGTAAACTTGTTTGTAGCACCCTTAGGCTCCTATGATGTTGTACAAGGAATGAATTGGTTTTAGATGCATAAGACTATGGTAGATTATTTTGCAAAAATAGTAGAATGTTTGGATGACCTAGGGAAAGTTTTCTTGGAAGGCACTCCTAGAGAAGTCAAGCTAAGGAAAATATTTTTCATGCAGCTAAAGAGGACCAAGCAAAAAGGGTGTCAACTCTTCGTAAACAAAATGGAGAAATTGGAAGATTTCAAAAAGTTTATCTTTCAAGATGACTTAATGTACTGTGAGTCTCAAAAATTCCAAGGGATGGAAGATGGGGATCTTATGGATCAAGGAAAACCTAATATGGAGAATTACCCGTATCTTTGAGATTTTGAGGATGTGTTTCCAGATGAACTTCTTGGATTACCTCCTAAGAGGGTTTTTGATTTCTCCATAGATATAATTTTGGGTTCAAAATCAATGTCCAAAGATCCATATAAATGACCACAACAAAGTTGATGGAATTAAAGGATCAATTGTAAGAACTGTTAGATAAAGGATTAATTAGACCCAGTGTTTCACCCTGAGGAGTGCCAGTAATCTTTATTAAAAAGAAGGATAGTACCCTGTGCTTATGTATAGACTATCATATGCTTAACAAAGCAACGATAAAGAACAAATATCCTTTATCACATATTGATGATCTTTTTGATCAAATGTGTGGAGGCAACAGTATTTTCAAAGATCAATCTATGATCTGGATACCATCAATTAAGGCTCAAGGATAAAGATATTCATAAAATAGCCTTTAGAACAAGGTATGGGCACTACAAATTCACAGTCTTACCTTTTGGATTGACGAATGCCCCGATAGTATTCATAATTTGATGAACAATGCATTTAGAGATTGCCTAGATAAGTTTTTTCTAGTGTTTTTGAATGGAATTCTTATATATTCTAAGAATGAGGAGGAACATCTCCAACATTTGCAATTTGTTCTTCAACATCTGAGAGAGCACAAATTGTATGAAAAGATTTCAATATGTACTTTCTTTCAAAAATAAGTACAATGTATGGGTCATGTAATTTCAACTGAGGGAATTGCAATAAATCCAACAAAGTTCAAAGTCATTTTGGAGTGACCTACACCCAAAGTGTGCACAAAGTTCATAGTTTCATGGGTTTAGTAGGCTACTATAGAAAGTTTATGTTTAAATTTTCTAAGATTTCCTTTCACATCACTTCTCTACAAAGAAAAGGTAAAATATTTGATTGGTCATAAAAATGTAGGAGGCATTTGATCAGCTAAAAGAGAAGTTAACATTGGCTCCAATACTAAAATTCCCTGATCCAGAAGGTCATTTTTAAGTTATTACCAATGCCTTGGGAGAAGGATTAGGTGGGGTGCTTATGCAAGAAGGGCGAATTATCGCCTATGAGTTGAGGAAGCTAAAGACATATGAGCAAAATTATGCTCCTCATAATCTTGACCTGGTAGCAGTTGTGCATGCATTGCAAATATAGCGGCATTATTTGCTAGGAAAACCTTTTGAGTTAAGGTTAGACAATCAAGGTCTTAAATATTTATTCACCCAACTATATCTCAATGCTTGACAAAGAAAGTGGTTAGATTTGATATCTGATTATGATTTTGAGATTAGTTATATTAAGGGCAAGGAAAATCAGGTAGTGGATGCTCTAATTTGAAGGATACGCATTTCCTTGATGATCTCTATTCACACATATTTCAAAATCCAAGTATTGCAAAAGTCAATGGGAGATGAGTACTATAAGAAAGTTAAGCAAGCTCTCATGGAAAATCCTCAAGATTCGAGGTATAATGGGTTCTATTTTGAACTAGATGGATTGTTAAGGTTCAAAGGAAGAATGTACATTCCAAATTTTGAGGATTTAAGAAATATTGTGTGGAAAGAAGTTCATTATGCACCATATTCAAGACATCTTGGAGTGACAAAACTTCTAGTGGATGTGAAACCACTATATTTATGGAAAGGAATGAAGAGAGATGTTGCAAGATTTGTAGCTAGATGTCTAGAATGATAGAGGGTAAAAGTTGAATGCCATCACCGAACATGGCTTCTATATCCTCATGAGTTTTCGGAGTGGAAGTGGTTGATCATCAATATGGATTTTGTACAAGGTCTTCCTATGTCTAGAAATAGGCATAATATTAGACTAGTAGTGGTGGATGGACTCACCAAAATAGCTCACTTCATACTTGGGAATTTAACAGATCGAGCATTCGTCATAGCCCGTAAGTTTGTTCGGGAAGTGTTTAGGTTGCACAAATTTCTTGAGAAGATTGAGAAAATTGGGATGTGCACATTACATCAAGGTTTGCCTATTTTCTTCATTTAGAACTCAATTGAATATAAGCTCAGCTTATCACCTTGAGACAGATGGTCAAACGGAAAGGGTAAACCAAGTTCTAGAGATCTATTGAGGGTGTATTGCATGGATCAGCAATACAAGTGGGGGGATCATCTTAAACTTGTAGAATTTGCTTACAACAATTCCTATCATTTTGTAATAAATACGGCTCCATTTGAAGCATTATATGGAATAAAATGTGAAACTCCTATAAGTTGGGATAATCTAGCAGATAGGATTAACCTTAGTCCAAAAATATTGTCAAAAATGGAAGAGCAGAACAAATTGATCAAGAAGAGATTAGCGAAGGTGAATGATAGATAGAAAAACTATGTTGATGCTAAGTGTACACCAAAACATTTCTCAATAGAAGAAAAATTTCTTTTTCAAACCTTAAAAGAGTTCCACAAAGTTTGGGAAGTCATCCAAACTAGCTCCTATATATCTGGCTCCCTTCAAAGTTTTTGAAGTGATCAATCCAGTTGCTTATAGAATTTCTCTACCACCAACTCTTGCCTAGATGCACAATGTGTTTCATGTATCTTATCTTAAAAAGTATAACAGGTGTTAATCACATAGTTGATTAGAATGCACTACAAGTACAGGACCCAGGGGTGGTAACGATTGACCTCTCAAAGTGCTCGAAACACACAGTCTCCACCTGTGTAACAAAGAGGTCACTCAGTGCAAGGTCCAATGGGACCAATATGTAGAGGACAATGATACATGGGAGGACTATAATGAAATTTGTCACAAATTTCTTCATTTATTTCATGCTTCTTAAAATTGCTAAAAAAATTGTTATGTTTATGTTATGAGCTACATTGAATCATCGAAGACGATGATACTTATGGGAGGAGATATGTTACACCCCAATATTGTTTTACCAAGTTACGTTTAACTGTTTATGTTAAAATGCATTTTGATACTTGATGATGACTTTATGTTATATAACATTATGATGAGATTATATACAATGAAATGTATTTGAATTTTGATGATTATATGATTGAAACAAGATTTTGATAATGTCATGAATTATAATGACTAAATATTTGAATGATTTCTAAGTGAAATGTAGGACTAATTTTTGTCTTCTAGAGGGAAAGGGAGAGCATCACCGAAGAGAGGAATATAGACCGAAACAAAAGAGGTTATGCCAATTGAGTTTCGCACACACTCACATAGGTCTACCCTAATCCTATCATTGAGTCAATTTTTGTGTTATGTCAAAAATTAAGTTGTGTCGAGTTGAGTCGAAAGATTAAGTCTAACCTAGTTGAGTCTTGGTTATCTTTTTTTGAAAAGGAAAATACAATTGTTTAAGTTATGAAACAATATGTTAATCAATTAATTAACCTTGATTTTAGAACAAGATAAATCAATTATTATGAAATTGTAATAATTGGTAATTATATATAATATATATAGGTATATATGTATATGAGTTAAAATATTATACGTATGTATAGAAATTATATATACACGATATACAATATGGATTTTAATACCAATATATAATATATATATATAGATATGTATTATATATAAATATATATAGATATATATTATATATTATATATAATATGTTGATTATATTTTAAAATTATCATACTTTTTAAAGCATGTATTAAAGGTGAATTAAATATGTTTTTATGACAGCATTGAGAGGAATAGAAGCCTCAATCGATGGCATGTTTGAAGGCTTTTTGGGTGGCAATTAAACCATAGTAATGGCCACCATAGTGGTGTGCCATTTCATATTATTTTGTCAGCCACTAAATGGCAATTAAAACATACTTTAATGTACTTTTCAAACCATCATTTAAGCCATAAGTAAGAATGGCATATTGGCATAGTGGTCAAGCCCTTCATGGGGTGATGCTTTCTATATTTGGCATGCAATTTAACATTGCATTGAGAGCCAACTTTAAGGAATATATTAAGGAGTTTAAAACCATTAATGAAAGGCATTTTAGCAGCTACTTCAAACTATGGCATAAAGTGCTTCAAACTGTTAAGGGCAAGAAAGCAAAATTCTCTGGGCCTTCTTTTGACATGACTCTTTGCTCCCACAAGAGTAGTTCTAAATGTAAGTCTTGACGAGTCTTGTTTGGGGACTGATGTTTGGTTGGTTGCAAGTTTTTTTATTTGCAGCCCTATTTTTTATTGTAAAGGGTTCTGGGTCCCTTCAAAACCTGTTTTTTAACTCAATCAAAAACAGTTTTGGGTCGAGCCATAATAAGTGGCGATAGATGTTAATTTTAACTTGCCACATATTAAGAAAAGTGGCACCTTATTTAATGAATTCAATTGATCCTTGAGTGTCAATGTAGTGTGAGTGCAAAGAAAGAGCCACAAGCAATAGAAGGTAAAAAGGATTGCATTTTTCATGTTTTTCATTCTACTCGTATACGAGAGAAGAAAGAAGAGAGCACACACATTAGGGGAAATGTGCCAATTGCTTCCCATGATCCAATTGTTCTTTACTCCATGCTTACCTGACCCCCCAATAAACGTTTATATTTTAGTCATTACATTGTTTTAATTATGCCAATAAATATCTACAAATTACACCAATATATGTTCACTACTTAATGTGTAGTTAACCAAAAAAAACAAATTTAAACATCTATTAGTACATATATGTTTTCAACACAAAACAAGTGGCACAAAATAAAGTCATTTTTGCATTAATTAAAGTACATATATGTTTACAATTACCACTCTATGCAAGTGGCTTAAAGCTTCAAATACATTGTATTCACATGTAGTTATGAATAGTTAATGGTGCAGAATGTGATAGTATAAAACATTGATTAGCTTTATGAGCTATCAATTGCACATTCACCCACACTTCCTATCACGTCTTCATGCATTAACTCCATCTACTTTTGGTACCTGCACACACAGTTAACGGTGTAAGGCTCCCCAATAAACCAAATAACATATTTTAATTCATATATATGATTGACTTATGGTACCTGTACACACGGTTAATGGTGTAAGGCTCCCCAATTAAGTAAATAACATATTTTAATTCATATATATGACTAAATTTATGCAAGCCATCGTAGATGTCAATTAAACCAAGTATTTTAATTCAAAGATTACAAAGGCAACCTCTGCACATTCCTCTTAAAAGGGAACATATTCAGGTTAGTACACCCAGAATAACTAAATTCATGTCTTCATTTATCAATATATTGTTTTATATTTATGTACTCAATGTTTACATTATTTTGAGGCATACAAATTGTTTTGTTTTCAGTCAACTGTTCAAAATAAAGAGTCCAAATTTACAAATAGCAGCATTATCCATTATTTAATCATATCACAGTTACATTTTTATCACCTGCATACATCATACATCAAAGATAATAACAGCAGCATTATCCTTAGCAAAAATTTCCAACTACATGCATCAAATATAATAACAATAGCATTATCCATTTTTTAATCATATCTCAGTTATATCCTTATCTCCTGCATCTTATCATTACTGTTAAGCTTTCCAATTTGCATAAATCAAATTTACATTCCTACTTGCAATTTGTTGTATTTTATCATCATTTATCTGTATGGCATAGAGGGTTTCATTGTAATGATTTTTTTTTACTTCATATTATGCAATCATTAAATAGAATGTGAAACAAATAGAGCATTTCGGATTTTATTTTGAATCCCTCGTTCATAATCATGAAATTTAATGGGTATATAGTTTTTGTCCCAATTTATTGAGCGGTTTCAGGATTACACATCACGCAAACTCTCCTGATTTGAGGAAAACTCTACCCATCCTTTCCCCTTACATTTTGCACACAATGATATGTGTTAATATGTTTTCTTCCACTTATTTGGGCGGAGGTTTTCTTTGTTTTAGTAATTACAATTTGCAAACAATGATATATTCTTATCAAATTGTATAAACACACACACACATATATATATAGCTATATATGTACATACATATATGTATTACAATATATATGTATGTACACATATACATACATATATATATATATATATATATATATATATATATATGTGTGTGTGTGTGTGTATACATACATATATATAATTAATCTAATACTAATTAATCTCATAATTAATGTATAGTATTACTCAATTCATCTATGTTTCAATCATATATATAAAAACACATGTTGTCTACTAGGTCATTGTCAAAGTAAAGTCAAATAATTTACATGTGGTTAATGCTTGATGTCTTCTATTTAATGACAAGAAGTCCTTGCATGCCTGCCATTAAGAGTCCAATGTACATACATATATTCATCCAAACAAATATGCGTTCAAAAGAACAGAATATTTATGAACACAATATAACAGAAATAATAAACATATCACAATGCATTCAAAGCAAAATGTCCCAATATAGTTTAGAGTGTTAACAAACACAATTTCATTGATATGTTGATAATCCACATACTTGGTTCAACTCTCAACACTCTTGCTTGCCTTCAAAATAATTGTAATAAATGGGGGTAGTAACATTCCCACATCAAATCATCCTTACAATATTACATGCACAACAATAAGAGTTTTGATTGGAGCATTATTATCCACAATGTTTTGATCATTTACAACATTTTGCATCATGCATACGATCCTTACATATATATATACATATTTTGTTATGAACAAGAGAACATTAAAATTATGTTTGGATCCTTAGATACATTCATACATACATCATTGTGTGCAAAATGTGAGGATGGAAAGGATGGGTAGAGGTTTCCTAAAACCAGGAAACTTTGTGCATGATGTTTCTTAAAATAAAAGCAAGATGCAAGGCAGGTTGGAGTGGAGATTTCAAAACCAATTTGCACAAGTTAGTAGAGGAACAATCGGATGGGTTGGTCCAACAACTCCAAGAGTATTTCAAGAATCACAAAGTTTTCCTCCAAAAATAGAGGTAGAGCATAGATTCTATATTGTCCAACATTGGTTTTTAGAGGCAATTTATCCTAGAATTCAATACTGTGCAGAGGCAAATGACAAATTTGTTGGACCCAAGATGATTCATTCTAGTAGTTCACCATGTGATTCATCTATAGAATTGAGGTCAAAGAAAGGCATTATATGAAGTATATTCATAGATTATAAAATCTAGAGCTCTCGACAAGATCACTGTCAGAAATAAGTAATTACTTTGGATTTATGTTTTAGGTAATCAACTACAAAATGTCAAGTACTTTACAAAGCTAGGCTTCAAGTCAGGGTATAATCAAGTTCTAGTAAAAAAAATAACCATATGGAAGATATCTTTCAAAGCAAAGCAAGGATTGTTGTACTACCATTTGAATCATGCAATGTACCTGATACATTCATGAGATTAAGAACTAACATGCTCTGGTCATTCATTTATTCTTATGTGATGGCATACTTGAGTGACACACTTATTTTCAGCAATATGGAACAAATTCAACATTTTCCTAAGTATGAGAACTTTGAAGAAGCAACAATCACTTCTCAATTCATAGAAGTGTAAATTTCCAAAACCATGTGGTTGATTGTGTAGGGTATGGATTTCACCATAGACAAGCTGAGGTTTTTGGTACGCAAATGGCAGACAATGTAGAGGCTCATGTTAATGTCAAGACAACTAATAACTACATGTTGAGAATGTTTTGCATTGCATTTTCAAAGAGAAGTCGTAATCGGGTCAAACGGTCATGTTATGCCCAATCAAGTCAAAAAAGACAGGTAAAAATGGCACATGTAATTGATTGTTTGGTAGATAAATGCCTGTTTGCAGATTCGTAAAAAGATGACAGAAAATATGGTTCGCAAAGGTTCATGTGATGAAACCCTACACAACATGACTATATATATACGGAATGACTGTATATATATATATATACACACATACATACAATCTAATAAGAATATATCATTTTCTGCAAATATATATACAATCTGATAAGAACATATCATTGTCTACAAAGAATATATCATTGTCTACAAATTTTGTGTGTGTGTGTGTATATATATATACAATCTGATAAGGATATATCATTAAATGCGAAGCTTCATGTGATGAAACCCTATATGGCTTGATATGATGAAACCCTACATGGCATGACTGTATATATATTTTATATATATCATTGCCTGAAAATTGTAATTACTGAAAAACCCAGGAGAGTTTGCATGATGTGTAATCCTAAAACCACTCAATAAATTGGGACAAAAATTGTATACCCATTAAATTTCTTGATTATAATGTAGGGATTTGAGAGAATTCGACAAAAACTGTATACCAATTAAATTTCATGTGCAAATTGTAATTACTGAAAAAAGAAAATGTCTACCCAAATAAGTCGAAGACAACAAATTAACTCGTATCCTGAAACCCCTCAATAAATTGGGGTAAAAACTGTATACCCATTAAATTTCATGATTATACTAGCAAAAACTGTATACCCATTAAATTTCATGATTATAATGTTAAAAAATCTGACAATGCTTTGTTTAAATCACATTATATGTAATTAGCTCATAGTATACCATCAAAAATAATCATAGCAGTCAAACCCTCGATGCCATAGACAGAATAATTCACAAGGGACTGTATTTCATTCACATTGTATGTAATGAAAAATGATTATATTTAAACCCTCAATGCCATATAGAGAAATGATTGGAAAACACACCAAAATGCACACAAACACCGTTGACGCCAACAAAAATCCATTATTGAACAAACAATATTGCAAGGGAAAAGACATAGAGATGTTACCTAGGAGCAAATGGGAGTCGACGGAAGGGACGAAGCTCGCAGGAGGTCGCGATGACTGTGGGAGAAGAAAGATGGTGAAAATGGGGAATAAAACCACGGGAGATAATTAGTTTAGGGCTTAAAGATGCCTGGCAACCCACGGTTAAGTAAACCCATATGCGTGGTTTGTTGAATGCATATGTGGCATGTGGTTAGCAACTTAATGTGGTTGGGTTGAGATTTAAGCACCCACCTCCTAGCAGACCCATGTGTAAAAATGAGCGGGCCCACATACAAACGCAAGTTGAAATAGATGTATTGATAATTAGAAATAGGTTTTTTTAAAAAACAAAATTGGCTTTTTAATGAACGGGTAGTGGCAAAGTGGTAAAGATGTAGCAAACAAAGGTTTAAAAACACCCTTTTTCACCACCTTTCGCTTTACCGGTTCAAGAAGGCACATTTTAACTACCCACAAGCTAATTTTTTCTTTTTAAGCTAATAACTCGCTTACAAACAAGCCCAAAAGAAAATGAAAGAAATCGGACCTATTTTCCACTCTCTAGGGATGCGCGAAGTTAGCCCTGGCGACTACTAGTACGTTTCCCCTAGGAGAGTGAAATTTTGTCATTAGTTTTTTTTTCTTGGAAACATTATTGACTATTCATCATGTACTGAGAGGGAAGAAGAAGGAAAGAGTTTCCTTATTTGATATTTTCTTATTCTCTATGTGTTGCGATAGAGAGCAAAGAGACAACGTAAAGGATTTCATTTTACTAGTGACATTATTATCTTTGTGATATTCACTTTGTGAGCTAGAAGAAAAGGGGTAGTGATAGTGAATAACTTCTGAGTTTTAGTGTGAAAGCAACGAGTTAACAAGGATTTTTTTATTTTAATTTTTTGTTTAGAGCAGAGAAGCTATTTTGTTGTTAGTTCTTGGTATTTTACTGGATATATTTTGCAACCAGTTTGAGTTTTTCTCCAACATTGCTAGTTGGGCTCTTGAGGAAATTGCATTTTCTTGGAAAATACTATGCAAATCACTTTTGTTGTGATTTTTAGAACTCAAGTGCATAATGGAGAAAGAATATCAGAGCCAAGTTTTTATTTGCGTTTTCTTTGTGCAATTCTTAGTTTGCATTTTATAAATTTTTCAAATTTTTATAGAGGAAGATTAGTTTTCTCATTGAAAAATAAACCAAGTTAAGAAAGAGAAAAAATAGTTTAATTTTTCAGGTTGAAACTAGAACTTAAATTGTATCTCTTTCATTTTGAAATGAGCAGCAAATTAGAAAAGATAATTTGTTGTCTTAAAATGATCGATTTATTTAATTTTCTTAGATAGAAATTATTTTCAATTTTATATATAGACATTTATATAAGTTTACATAATGATTATTTTACGAAATATAATTATTTAAATGTGAGATAAACAAGATGCTTTCTTAGGTGAGTTAATTAATTAAAGATAGCATTATGAGCTGATCTATTGAAAAATTCAAACACAATTTTAATCCAGAAATATATGCACTATTAAAGATAGCTTTATAAGCTGATTTATTGAAAAATATTTGATACTTGAACATAGTTTTACTCTGAATAAAATAAGACGATATATGATATCGTAATTAATCAGAATTGTTATTGTGTTCTTGGAAAATGAAACCATAAGGTCTTAGAACATTGAAAAGTCTGAAATGTTATTTAAGAAGTGATCTTTTCATGTTTAATATTAGATTATTGTACATATTTGACATGTAGTCAATACCTTAAAGATGAGACCAAGTGTCTCAAGTTGATGACATGGTGTCAAAAATATTAACCAAATGTGCGTGAAATAGGAGAGTAGTTTACTCTCATGGTTCAAATTAAGGACTTGAACAAGTGGCAATTGCCAAGTCCCGAATTGTTACGAAAATATAACATAGATGTTAAAAATCAGTAAAGCATAACCAACCTAGTTGTTTGCTAACTTAATGAGTCATTATATTATGATTAACTTAATGAAAAGTCAAACTAGTTGGTCAAACAATCAATTTTGAGTTAAACCTTAGATCAAGGTGGTTTTCAGGTCGATTTAGAAGTGAGTGAATATACAACTCCACTTTTTAAAAAAATGTTTGAAATGTTTTCAATACTTTGGCCAAAATAATACAAAAATCTTTGTTTGCATTAGTCGGTTCACTGTAATCCAAATTGCATATCCAATCAAATTGGTCATATTTAGAAAAGTCAAAAGTTATAGTCAATTGATTATCTATGACACAACACTAGAAACTCGGATACCATACTTGTAAAATCCCTAATCTACACTTTTTGTGAAAGGTAAGGCCACTTTCAGTTGGAAGGCCTGAGAGAAACCGTTGGTTTGTGCTTAGAGGTAAAGCGCGCTCAGGTGATGTTCTCCCTTTTGTAGACAACAACAATTCTTGTTAAATACAAGACAAACTTACAACCTTAAAACTGTAATGTAATTATAAATTAATATACTTGATAGATTATCATGTATGAGTTGTAATTGGAATGTTTAATCTCATTTTGAGATTGAAGTGTACAATTGTTTCAATTTCAAAAGATGTTTTATACTTTCATATTTGAAATCTGCAATAAATAGTGTATGAAAAAAGAAGAATGCATTCTTATTTTTAAGGAAATGCTAAATGTTTTTATTTATTTTTATAGTAAAAACCAAAGTAATCACTATGTTGTATGAATTAGTATGTTACAGTAAAAACCAAAACATAACAACCCCAAAACCTTAAAATATAGTGTTGAAACCCTAGACAAGATTAAGCTTTTCTATCTAAAACAAATTTGAATAAATATGCTCAACGTAAATGACAAACATGAAAGAAACTCAAGAATACTAACATAAGGTTTACCATGGCAACCGTTAACATAACATAATACAAACAATATGTTCTAAAACATAACATAAATCCATTAAAATGAAAATATGATTACAAAACCCTACTTACCCAGTAAGTAATAAATCCCCTAGATTGATGATCATACGATCGCAACTAAATTCCAGAACACTATAAAACTGTTTTTTTTCACATATATTTTCTGATAATCTACAAACATAACTCAAACGAACATCTGAGCCAAATGAATATAATACTTAGCTCCAACCCAAACTAATACTAACAAAATCAGGTAGTTCATAAATCAAAATAGGGGATTGAAAACATCCTAACATGGTAAAACTGTACAAAAAGAAAAAGAAAAATAATGCATAAAAAGATAACTGAAATGGACTGTTCACCTTTTCATGTTTTTCCTCCATTGGGCGAAATACTTGTAGAGCGGCCATGGAAAGACTGATAAAAAAGATGGGTAGAAGAATAAGTAGAAGAATGCGTGGAAGTGGGATGGATTTGGAAGTGTACGACTTTCTCAAACAGACCCAAATGAAACCAAACTCCAACTAAATGAAATCCAAATGACATAAAATGGAATGTAACCAAATGAGTTCCAAATACAACCGAATGAAATGCAGATGCTCACATGCCCAGAAATTAGCCGACAGTTGGAGAATGGTAACCCAATTCATAGAAACAGAAAACCCTTAAAACCCTTCAAAATCATCATATATATTATTAACAAAAATAGTCACAGAGCCATTAAAAATCTTCCCACATCGCTGAGCTTCTGACTCTGTAATTTAATAGAGTAACAAAGTAAATGGAAAATGCACATCGAAATTTAAGAAAGCAATGTCGAATGGTTCATAAGCCTCGGTAAAGTGAAAAATAAACCTTACCCGCTTGGATTTGCAAACCCTTAATTTTTTTGCACTATGTTGAAAGACACATTATCCTTGAATCTCTATGAAATGCAAGTTAATCCCATCCAAAACATTGAGACCAGCGGTGACTGCAACAAGAGAACCTGTCCAAAACATTCAATGCAAACACTAAATGTGGTCATAAGAATACAAAAAATAATAATGAACTTATGAACCTTACTCTGCCCTGTATTTTTCATGGTGGACACATGGTGGAGGAAGTGGTCAGGGCAGCAACAAAGCCAGAGAGCTTTGTGATGTAAAGGCAAGAATTAGGTATAGGTATATCTTTTTTTTTGGTTTTACTTCATATTAGAGTGGTATGCATATATTATTAATAATATATAATTTAATAATTAGTAGTTAGATAATATTTAAGTAGTTTTAGGATATTTTTATAATAAGAATAGTTCAAAAATATTTAATTAAAAAAATTATGTTGTATAATTTAATATATGATGAATTCATATTTAGAAGGCGTGTCTTATTTGAGAATAGTCAAGCTAATTAGGGAATCAACGATTAAAAATTCATTAAAAACAATGCAATACGGTTGATTAAATCTCATCCATCGAATGTGCATGAATGTTTCTCGCCGTAAAATACATCCCTGCGTTCTCGCCTCCGGACGGCCTCTCTCACTACCTCTTACACCCGCCGTATTTATTATCCCTCATTCTTTAACCTAAGCCGAAATCAGCGGAGCTACAGAAAGCATAAACAAATTTTAATATAAGCACGAAATACTTTAATCAATTGCACTTATGTCAGAAGGAGACGTAGAGTGTCAGTTGCATTTATCGAAACCCATCCCGTCATTTGTACTAGGCATCCTTCGTAAAACAATCTATTGCTGATAAAATCAAAGTAAAAGCCATAATTTAAGATGCCATGGATATGAATGGGAGATTGTTTTACGGAAAAGAAAATATTATTTTTAAAGACTATTTAGACACTTTTAAAGATAACTTCAAGAAAAGAAAAAAAAAACAAATATTTTGTTTAAAAGTGGGATTTTTAATATTATAAATTATTACCTATTTCAATAAGATTCTTTTTAGAACATTTTTCAAAAAATATTTTTTTGGTTTTATTACATTTTAAATGAATTGTTTTCTTATATATTTAGTTCATATAAAATTTATATTATAATTATATTATAAAATTATATATTCAAAATAATTATTATTCAAATATATTTATTTAATTAAAACTATGTTATAATTATATTAATATTATATTAAAAATATGATCTTATATAATTAATTTTATTCTTTTATATTATTATTGATGAATATTTTAATAATTAATAAATAAATTTATATGATAATTTTTAATTAATTTATTATGTCAAAGGTAGGTAATATCTACAACTAATAGGGAGTTTTAATGATGCAAATAATTTAAGTTATCTTAATCATCTATGTCTACAAAATTCATTCAATATTCATGGGCTCTATCTCAATGTGATTTTAATAATTATATTCCATGAGACACTCTCACCCACCAAGAATGTCGACAAGAAAGTCAGGGACTCAAAATTCCTCTATCATTTATAGTTTCATTAAAATAATCTGATTGTCTTGAAAGAAACCCCATGTCATATGTACATAGTGATAATCATATTCAATCAGAGTCTTATTCTTTCATGGGGTAGAAATGTAGTAGTAAATAATAAAAAAAAAAATAGATTGTAAAATTGGAAACCTCTAACTTGGAATTCTCTTCACATCTTAAAATAGAATGGAATAAACTTCAATCAGTACAAAATGCAGTTGAATACATTAATAGATATGTCTTTGCATGGAATCCACGACCCCTTCCTTTGAGGAACTAAACAATACACCAAAATCTTATTGATGATCCATGTTTAATGGAAACAAGAATGATTGTGCCTTTAGACCCTTTCGCCAATTACACTAAATTGGTAAATTGTGTAGAGCATCATACAAAGTGTACCCTACAAACATGTCTTAGGAGAAAGGGCCCATCCCTTCAATGTTATTATAAATCCCCTTAGAGAATGCAAGATCACTCAAGTCTTGCAATAGATGAGCATGACCAACCAATATTCACCCCATGTCACAATGATCGCTTAAATCTACACAACCTTTCTATCCTCTCTATTTGGAGGGCCAATGTAGATTGCCAACCTATTCTCTCTATCCATGCAGTCCTCAAATACATTGCAAAATATGTAGCAAAAGCAAAAAGCAAAACAAAAACATACCACAACATGCTCTCCCAAATTTCAACCAATATTGAGTCTGACAAGCCAGCCCCAATAACTTTTCAAAAAATGCTTGTTGAAACACTAGTGGATCATGATATTGGAGCCCAAGAAAGTTGCCACCTCCTGCTGAAACTTCCACTCTACCTATCTAGCAAGATATTTGTTTCTTTAAATGTGAACCAAAAAATTTCCCTCATGTTTTGGTCTCCTTCAAATCAACCACCACATCCCCAAACTACATTAACGCTTACATGGTTTGTCCAAACAATTTAGAGTCCAATGTCACTTATTGAAGTAACTAAAAAATGGACCTTCAAAGCATCTCAAAAGCATAGCCAATGGAAAGAGCATTTCATACATGTCATTGGTCATGTCTCCCCACGCTTCACAACCATCCCTACAAAAGATGACAGATGCTTTGAAGCATTTTGTTGGAGTGAACTATTATACAAGCCATTTCACAACATTCACAATGATTTTTCTTCATTATCCACTAAAATTATAGAATAATGGGAGAGTTTTCCATGCAATTATCATCCCTGGCATGTGCTACACACACCAACAGAAGCTTCTAAAGAAACTAATTCTAGTACCTCTTCCAATCAAGAAGATATAATGCAAGATAACAATCCATCTGAATGGAAAGTATTTTCAAGCCTATACCCAAACCTTCCTCTCCACTTTGATGAACTATACATGCTTGGTCACCACGACATTGACTTGCACTGTGATTGGGGATCTTCCCAATTCAATCCACACCAACAAGTCTATGCTACTACATTCATAGAATCCAACCATCAAACATTTGAAGTTCACCATCTTACCCCTCACCCTACCCCAAAAGAGCTCTCTTTCCAACAACAAAAAGCATTTAATATAATTCTCACATCTAAATGTTCATACTTGGCAACCTCCTCTAAAAATAATTGCTCAAGGATTTGTTGGAATAGTTAAATCGCAATTGATAAAAGCCATCAAATCTGCACTCATGAGCTTAGCCCAAAATGGCCAATCACCATTACTACTTCTTGCACTTACAGGTGTAGCATCATTCAATGAAGAAGCAAAGACAATCCCCTCTACCTTTCGAATACCTATCAAAGATATGGACCCCCTACAAGGACAAACACTAGTGAGCTTTCAAGAAAAAATGTACTTTATTCACTACATACAGATAGATGCAATGAGATTCATTAGACCCAAGTTTGTTCAACACATTGACATGAGGTTATGTAAAGCATTCTCTGACCATAACAAGATCCCATTTGGAGGTCGCTCAATTCCCTCCTTTGTTGTTGTTCAATTCAACAATTACATAGGCCCTATTTGGGACTACAATAATCTAAAAAATGTCCTTATTGCCCCTTTTAGTCATGGTCTCTTTCATCAAATCCCATTCAAAATGGCATGGGCCTTAACAATACACAAATCACAAGGTCTAACACTTGAAAAGGTAAAAATCAATATCAACAATGTAGATCAGTATGACCTAACATTAACAACTATTTCTAGAGTGTGTGAACTTGCAAGCCTATGCATAAAACTAGCCTTCACATTTCAATGATATGCACGCATGCAACAAAGTCCATAGGTAGCTCGTCGGAAGAAAAAAGAACGCTTATTGGCATTATCAAATTCAAACTCTTAAATGAACACTAATACAAAAAAGAACTACAAGTTAGTTACTTTGATTTTATCAGCTACATTTTTCCTACTTCCAACCAAAAAATCCTCATTGCATACTTAGTTACAAAGTGTCTCCAATGAGTAATCCAAGTTCCTTCTTTCAAAAAAGTAGTCATACCCTACACATGAAACATTAATATCAACTTGCTCTAAAACATGACAAAAAAACATCTTTCTTTTCTCTTTCTAACAATTTTCCTACAGGTATGCAAATACATAAAAGCAACAACAAAATAAGACGAAACACTCTCGCAACTCAACCATTTTGCTAGCACTAAATGCCATTGGAGTTCCTCATTTATGTCATATTTTATTTCCACATTAAGTCCCAACTCCAAATTTTCTCAGGACAATTTCCTTTCACAAACTAGATACTTATTTATAGATTGTCATAACAATATTTGCAATTACAATCCTTCAAATTTGAATGTAGATTTTCTTTTCTAGGATTGTAATTGAATGCACCTAAATCTTTATGATATGGGTTCAAATTTGAATGTACCTTTATTTTTCCTTTATAGTAATTGAACATCTTATGTAAGGGAACTCCAATTATCTGGAATTCATGTCATTATGAAAGAACACTCATTATTTGCTAGCTTTCTTGCTACCTCTTATTTAAAGTTCTATAATTAGCTTTTGTTGATTCAGATGGATTATATTCAAAATATGAAACATCTTTATTATGCAAAAACAATATCTATTGATCTATTTGATGTTTACCTAATTGTGCTATTTAGGTATCTATGTTCATATATCATTGATAGATATAAACAACTTAAAAAATAGAAAAACAACTATTAAGCTTTTAAACTTTAAAATTCTACACAAATGACTAAAAAAAAAGAAAAAATTATTTGCACAAATGATGACAAAGGCTTCAAAAAATAGAATCAAAAGAAAAGGTAATTTGTAGGTATTGGCAATACAAATTCTTGTGCATGATTCATTAGTTTAAAACTTTAAATTTATTTCAAAAAACATAAACTATGCATGTCATATCCAAACACATTGACAACAGTTTTAATAATACTATTGCTTAATGTAGTATAGTAACCAATTATAACCTTGAAGACCAAGATCAAAGAAAAGGTAATATGTAGGTATTGGCAATACAAATTCCTGTGCATGATTCATTAGTTTAAAATCTATTAAACTTTAAATTTATTTCAAAAAACATAAACTATGCATGTAGTATCCAAACACATGCATGTTGTATCCAAACACATTGACAACAGTTTTAATAATACTATTGCTTTATGTAGTAACCAATTGTAACCTTGTGCATGATTCATTAGTTTAAAATCTATTATACTTTAAATTTATTTCAAAAAACATAAACTATGCATGTAGTATCCAAACACATTGACAACAGTTTTAATAATACTATTGCTTTATGTAATAACCAATTGCTTTACTACATAAAGCAATTGTAACCTTGAAGACCAAGATCATTTTTTTCAATTTTGGTTACACTTTTTGACATTCTTACAAACTTGTGTGATGGTTGATGCTCATTTGTTAAAAAAAAAATGTTGCTCATCTCACATATGTGGTTTTGTTATTTGTTTTTTGCAACATCAAATTTTGCAGAAAATGAATGAGAAATAGTTGGTGAACATCATGGCTCTCAAGAGAGGAGTGGGATTTTTTTGCAAAGGACACTCTTTTCTTTTTGGCTTTAAATACACACATTCTTCAGTCTACATATATATATCATTGGCTTTAATGACTCTCAAGATTGGTGTGGGATTTTTTTGCAAAGGACTTTCTTTTCTTTTTGGCTTTAAATACACACATTCTTCAGTCTACATATATATCATTGGCTTTAATGGCTCTCAAGAGAGGTGTGGGATTTTTTTGCAAAGGACTTTCTTTTATTTTTCGCTTTAAATACACACATATTCTTCAGTCTACATATATATCATTGGCTTTAATGTATGTAAGCTAAATAAAATAAGATGGAAATTTGTAAATTTCAACTTTTAAAAACAAAGCTTTCCTATTATTAACTCAACAATCTATCATAAATTACCATTCATTCATCTCTAAAAATAAATAAATAAATAAAATTCATAAATTACCATCCACACATCTTCTATGTACTCATTCCGATTATTAACTCATCAATCTACTCATAAATTACCATTCATTCCTCTCTAAAAATAAATAAATAAATAAAATTCATAAATTACCATCCACCCTGTTCGGTGTACTCATTGCACAATTGTTCGTTAGTATTATATATGATGAGCATATAATGAGTGTTTATACATTAAATATTTTGTAGAATAAATTCAATTACTAATACAAAGTGAAATCTATATGAAATATGTTAATTGACTATGATGAATAAGGGGTTCAATCAGTGTTTTAGATGAAAGGCGTTTAAGATGAAATGTGCTCTGGAAAAGGATCCACTAATTGAATACCCCGCATAGAATGGAAAATCCACACCCTAAAATAATTGAACTAAAATTCATACATTTCAGAACATAAATCAGATTCAAAAAAACCTTATACCAGAGGTTGGCTTAGATTTAAAGCCGAACTCGAGAGTCTAAACCATGAAAGCAGAACGTACGAATGTCGCCAGCACATAGCATTACATAACAGAAAATACCCCTTCTGCATCTGCCGTCCCAGAAAATGGCTCGACCTGATTCTGAATTATTTTCAGACTTAATTAAACCGCAGACGAATTTATGAAGAAATTCATAGTTCATACAATACTGCCATTATGAATCCTACCCGATGAATATTTGCTTCTCAACATAAGAAAGGATAATCTGAATCAAAATATTTCAGTATCCAGGACAACGATCCGCCCAACACCACCATTAGAAGATAAAAGGCAGAAATAATCAAAACAAAATTTACGACCAGAAGAGTCAAATTTTACTGAAAAATCAAACCTCTGGGGCCTTTATATAATATATTGAAACTTCAAATTCCCTAGTAAAGAATTTACATCAATTTCTTCTGGCATCTAACTGGTTAGAAAACCCTGTGACATCTGTACAAACCTAAATTTTCCGAAACATTAACAAGATTTCATAATTATGGTGGTGTTCATAAACACCAAAAAAAAGGGTCAGATTATATTTCTTCAAGCCTCGGCCTCACTAGCTCCGGCCTTGCCGCTACCGGACTTCTTGGGCAAGAGGATATTGTGAATATTTGGGAGAACGCCACCATTAGCAATGGTAACAGCTCCAAGAAGCTTGCTAAGCTCTTCATCATTCCTCACCGCCAATTGAATATGGCGAGGCACAATCCTAGTCTTCTTATTGTCCCTTGCAGCGTTACCGGCTAGCTCAAGAACCTACAGAAACCCATACAGTCCATCAAACCCTGAGATCTAAAACCACACAAAAGTCATCAAACCCTCCGATTAAGGAAGAGGGAGTGATAACCTAGGCGATGAATGATTGAAACCCTGCAAAACCCATGTAAGATCTTCCATCAAAGCTTTCAAATATAAAGATATCGAGTAAAGTACCTACCTCTGCAGCAAGATATTCGAGAACGGCTGCAAGGTAAACAGGGGCGCCCGCACCCACACGCTCAGCATATTTGCCTGCCTTAAGAAACCTAGCGATACGCCCAACAGGAAACTGAAGGCCGGCCTTAGAACTCCTTGAAACGGCCTTCTTTCCCTCGACAGATTTCCCTCTGCCTGCCATTTTTTTCTGCTAGTAAATAATTCGATCGGCTTTCTCTTCTCGGTGTCTGAGTCTCCGCTACCGCTTGATTGCCCGATGCGAATATGTGGAAGAAAAGGGAACTCGGGGCAATTTATATGGCATTATTAGTCTTCTAGGAGTTTGGGCCAATCCGCGACGAGTACACGGATAGATGTTTGCTACCGTTGATTGGAAGAATAATTGACGGTCGAGACGACTTCGATCTTAGATTTGGATTATTGGCCTAAAATTCTTAATGATTGCCGCGTGGCGGGCTTTTTTGTCGCGTTTAAATGTGATCTGAGAAGGTTTTATTGTGGAAAACGTACTTCAATGAATCGCCGTCGGAAGCTTTCATAGAGAGCGGCACCTAATTTTAGTGCGCCATTTTAAATACCGGAAAAATACTTAACCTAAATAGAAAGTGCCTAGGAATAATAAACAACCTTGTCGTAAGTGATATCGTCATTAGCAGGATCTAAATTTGATGGTTGTATGGCTTTATTTGGATATTTTTATTATAAAATATAATTAAAATTGAAAGAAGATTATATAATATGAAGAAATCAGGAATATTCTATATATATTTATAAAGGTTATTTTAATATTTGAAACAATTTTGATTAGATAATCAGGATCAATTGTCAAATTTAATTTTTTTTTGTCTTTAATTGAATGTTATGAAAGAAAAAATGTAAAGATATTATCCAAGACAAATAGACAAAATTATTTATGCTTTTCTTAGTGAAAAATTATACACTTATATTTTTAAAAGTCTTTATATGCAATACTTGATCAATACAATTCAAATATATTTAATTTTTCTTAATATATATATAAAAAATCAATATATCAAATGCTTATATTTTTATATACTATTTAAACTTGTATAAATATCTTAAATATATCTATCTAAAAGATGTCTATATTTATATATCTTGACATTTTTTAAGTAAAATGCATTTAAGATATTCTAGTTTAAAATATATCACATTAAGTTTAAGTAAAATGCATTAATGATATTCTAGTTTAAAATTTAAGACATTCATTTTTAAAAATACTTTAAGGTTTACTTCAATTATTTTTTTCTATACAAATATCACTTTAATATTTATTTTATAAATAGAGAAGAAAAGTCACAATGACTATTTATTTTAATATTTATTTGAGAGTTATATTAATCCACACTTTTATTTTCAAAAGTTACATTTTGTTTCACTCACTAATTATTTTTATTTAATAAGACATTATGCTTATTATCAAATATTAATAAATTGACATGTAAATGAGTGTTAAATTTAAGTTAAGGGGTTTTTGTTAACATGTGCATGCCATTACAATCCACCTCTTATTGTCGCTATAGTTAAACCTCTCAACATAATTATACACCCATTATTAAAATTCAAATCTAATTTTTTTTATTAAAATGATTAGTAATTAAAACTGAAAAAATATTTTAATTAGTCGATAAGCTCTTTATTGTGGGCTTTGCCCATCGGAAAAGTCTCACACTTGAGACAAATTGTTTCAGGGCACCAGAATTTTGTTGGAGAATTCCTGCAGAATTTTGCACTTCAGAACTGCACTTCAAGACTCCACTTCACAACTGCAGTTCACACACCCTGTTAATAGCACCATCATTGGATGTCCATGCAAAAAAAACTACAGTTAATGCACTAGCATTGTGGTAACCTCACCACCATTGTGCTCTTTAAAAGCTTTTGTTTCATTGTGTTCTCCACAGTTTTTTTAATAAGCATTATTTTTGTTTACCCTCTGCAAACAAATCAGGGACGATTGGAAGATAGTTGTAGGCATTAACAAAGAAGGAGAGCACATTAGGGTTGTTTGCTTGATAGAGGTTAGTGAATCGTCTTTCCTTAATTTATGATTGAGGTTATGCCTCTTTAGTTTTGTTTTTTTTTGTCATTCTTTCGCGGGCTCTATTCACTGCCTCTATTGATACCTTCTAACCTCCTTCATTATATCGAATCTCACTTTTATACAAGGCTTGGGCTTTGCAGTGTTCTTTTGTTTGGATGTGCAGGCTTTCTACAGTGCTCTTTTCTTCATTAGTATACGTAACTTTCCTTCAAGCAAGAATGTTTTATATTTGACCTTGCTTTTCATAGGCTCTCTCCAGCATTGAAGATTTTTAGCCAAAGGCATCTTTTGTTGATTGGATTTAGCATTTGAGTTTATTCTCTTCCCATGTCATGTATCATCTCCATATAGGAAAAACACAGAGACAACAGAAAGGGCAATGCTAGGGTTTGAAATAGCACATATTATAGCACCTCTTCCATCCTCTTATATGTCCTTTGTTTTTCATGACTTCTTTTCAACCTCCACAATTTGGCACCCATCCACTTCTTTTTAAAATCTTCACAAAGCTGCAGCAGGCTCTATGTGGGTGCAGCACAACTGATTCCTGGATCAAGAATAACTATACTTGAATTATGTGCCTCTTGCTTCTTACCTGAGGTTGTCTCAATAGCTTCAAAGCAGCTTTCCTTTGCTAGCTCCTGTTTACTTTTGTATGGAAGGAATTTCTTATTTATATCTTGCTACTTCAAATGCGCATGCGTTTACTTACAACAATCTTAAAAACCATTGGCTAGGTACGTTTGGCTAGCATCTTCCAATCATTACAAGGGTAACCATATGAATCATTGGCACTTTGTGTTTATGGAATTTTTGTTTATGTGTTAACACCTTTGGTTATGAGTCTTAGAGTCTTACAATCTTTTGTTTATGCTTTAACACCTTTGGTTAGTTATTTGGAATTTGTTGTTATTTTTTTATTTGGAACTTTGTTGGGAATTTTTTCTTAGGAAGCTTCATCAGCCACATATGTAAAGTAAGGTATTCAAAACATATGTTTTTTACCAGGTTTGTCATAACTATTTTTGGCCTGGTTTGATAGTCTGAAAAGTATGATCCCTGCTTAGAGAGATTACTTGCTTTTTTCTTTTCAACCCTTGCTATTTGGATGGGACTGCTCTATAATGGTGTGTTATTGGATTCAAGCTCAGGATAGTTTCTTTTTCAATTATAGAATAATTAAGCTCCATGCATTTGTAATCATGTGCTTTGTTTTTTTTGTATGGAACACTTGAGGTTTTGTGGCTTTGTAACTGCATATAGTCAATCTCTTTCATGTCTAATCATTTGTGTGTCTGTTGGTATTCTCTCTAGCAAGACAATTTCTTGGCTGAGGTGCATTTTCTCACTTCAGGCACTTATTTATAACTTGCTATATTAATTCTAGTTACACTCACCTACAGTGACCACAGGGTATTCACCATACATTTCCCTTGACAGAGCAAACATGTGCTTTCATTTATTTTTACTATATATCTTAGAAGGGTTATATCATACTTATTTGTTGGTTTGGATTTACTTTGATTAATAGGAAGGAGGTGAACATGTGATCTTGAAATTTTTAGCTGATAATAGAAATTTTAATGTCTTTGGATCAAATTTATCACAAGTAGTACAAATTTCTCATGAGTTCTGTCAAATAATTGGAGGCCTTTGCAAATTCTTTTGTTCCTTTTTCTTCCAATACCAAATTGTCTTTCCTTGCATTAATAAATTGATCCATTGCATCACAAGTCACTTTTCTGATCCAAAAATTTCCTGCAAGTTGAGGGAAAAATTGAAATCCATCTTGGTTGTTTATCTTTGATTTGACATATTATTGTTTGTGCAATGACTAATCAGAAGCTTGCAATTAATTCTTCTTAGGATGCATTCTATAGTCACAAAATAAATAAAAAATAAAAAATTATAACCAAAGAAAATTGTAGTATATAATTTATGTTTCCAATTATCAAAGAAATAAACAAAATGATGATCATAAAGATAATGATACTACACTTTATAAATAATATAATATTTGAGCATAATAGGATTCTAATAAAAGAAATGAAACCATTGCAGGGACAAACACTAACAACATTTCAAGAAGAAATGAAACACATAAGGTGCATCCTCGTAGATGAAATGAGTTCCATAGGCCCAAAGCTACTATTAAAGATAGATAGTATACTACGTGAAGCATTTCCCCAAACACAAAACCTCGGCTTCGGTGGTGTATCTATAATTCTAATAGGTGACCTAGCACAACTACCACCTGTCATGGACAAACCCATCTACGCATCACACTCCAATGCCAAACTGCTATGGGAACAATTTAGTATAGTTGTTACATTACAAACAATGTTTTGTCAACAAGGTGATGATCCGATTCAAACACAATTTTGCGAAACATTAAAAAACTTACGCAATGCAGAACCAACACACCAAGATTGGGAGATGTTAATGACCTGCACAAACAAACTACTTACAACTACTGAAAAACAAGAATTTGACAACTCCATTTGCCTTTTTGCAACAAATGACTTGGTGAGACTACACAACAAAAAAATGCTAAAACAACTAAACCTCCAGTTGCAATAAGTATTACAACAAACACAAAAAACAAATCAAACATTGATGCTCTCAATATAACCAACTTGAAAAAAAACTCCTATTGTGCAAAGGCCAACAAATCATGCTAACAACAAACTTATGGACTCAAACAAGACTTTTAAATGGATCCCTTGGGGAAGTTGATATTATTTACAATATAGGCTCAAAACCACCATATATTCTAATGTACGTTGTAGTAAGAATCAATAACTACACTAGGCCACCATGGAACAAAAATGATCCAAATTCTATACCTATATCACTAGGTAATCATAGGCAAATTCCATTAACAATGGCATGGGCAATTACTATACATAAATCCCAAGGCCTCACCCTACAAAGAGCAACAATTGATATTGGTAAAATAGAAAGACAAGGACTAACATTTACAGCTATATCAAGAGTAAAATCATTAGATGGAGTTTGTATTCAACCAATGTTCTCTTTTGAGTGGTACTCCAGAGTGCAAAAAAATCCATACACAATTATCAGAAGAAAAAAAAAGAAGAGAAGGCTCGTTTACAATTACTCTCACTATGACAAAATAAGGTATACACTTGCCAATCCAATCTCTTTCACCTTAACTTTCAAATTACTTTACACTATGCAGTTAACACTATGTGTCTTTACAAAATATTTTCCCCTTCACTAACTCATTCAAACCTTTTTGGTATGCAAGTGGACACTAAGCAAAATAAAACATATTCTCTAAACAGCATTTCCAACATCTCTGTCCAATACAAGTTGCAATGGCAAAAGATAAGGCGATACATGGAAGGTGCAAGATTGGTTCCTCCTCAACATCAACTACATGTATGTATTACACTTCCTTCTCTACTCAAACTCCGTATTACTTATTATTTCACAACCAATTATATTCCCACAAAAAAAAACACAACATCAATTATAAATTTCATTACTTTGTTTATATAATATCTTCATAAAAAAGATGAATCAATCAATCAACCAGACCTTTGCTAATGTTGAATGCATTTGTTGAACAAGTTCAAGCTTTGCTTCAAGAATAAGTGTCTTTTTGGAAACACTAATTTGAATTGGTTGTAGAGGTGATAATACGTGACTTTTTTATGTTCCTTTTGCAGTTATTAACCTTGCAAGCATTTTTATGGGGATGTTCACTACAAAATGTTTTATGCTTTTGCAGTATGTTTCCAAAATCAACACACAAAACTTTTCCACAAAAGCTTTGCTCAACATTTTTGAAAAATAAGCATTCTAGTAAGCCAAGAAATTCTTGAACTAGCTTCACTATTGCTCATTATGTTGTTGATGTAAGTTTAATGTTGCCTTCAGCCCTTACAATTTGATTAAATCGTTATGTGCTTTCTATAATTTCCAGTTATTAAAGTATCTACTTTTAATGTTGGAACAAGTTACATATTAGGCGGTTCAATTCCTTTATAAGAACAAGGATTACATAGTAGCAAAGCATCAACACTTCTTGAATGCTTCAAAATGCCCTTTTCTTGTACGACTTTTTCCTCCACTCCCAAAGGAGTCTTCAAAGTCTTCATATTTTCCTTCCATTGGTACACAATTTAAGGTATTTTGGTGCTTCACTTTCTATAAATATATGATATATATTATGCTTTGTTTGTAGCTTACTATTTTGTTTCTTATTTTTTATAGCTTCAATTTTTTAGATATATTTTAACAACCACCTCAATGGCCTGTTCCAACAAGAGGATCATTCTCAAGATTCAGTTATGATAGGTTTTTATTTTTATTTTTTTTATTTCATTACTTCTCATAAAGTATGAAATAACCTATCCATTCGTATCCACCTAACTTGGATTTGACTTTTTTTGTTGCATACTATATTATGGGCTACAATTTTAAAGGCAATCCAAGACTTTGTGATGGTGTTGTGCACAATCCATGTTACAAAATGAAATTAAATGGAAAGGATTGCAACTTAAATGATTGTTCATAAAGCAATAAGGTTTACCTTTCCAGCTATGAGTTGTGGACTTGATTATATAACATGTGATTTTGTTCTTTAGATTCTTCTTAGGTCAACACCTATAAAAGATTGACTTTACAATCATCCAAAATATTATTACACTACAAGCAACCATGTAGATGGCCTAGATGATGATGAAGAAGTAAATGTTATTTTATGTGCATCAATCAAAGTCTACTCTTGATAAATGCTTCATGAATATTGTTATGATTGCAATGATCTAGCACGAGAGAGGATGGAAAATAAGTATAATGATTTAACGCCTCCATGAAAATCCAATTTATATTTTGATTTACTTGCCTCAAGTCATGTGCACATGGAACAAATGAAGTCTAATTTATTCCCTATTAAATTACAAAGATTATTAAATTACAAATATTATTAAATTAAAAAGATTATTAAATTTACATCTTTTGGGTTTTGACTTTAATGTACTATGGACGCACAAATGTGATATGTAAGATAGTTTGTAAGACATGTGTGGAGGTGAAATAAACAAATTATTTATCTCTAAAATGAATTTTAATATCAATTATTATCATGATTCATCAATTCAAATCATAATAGATAGGAAACCAAGTGTATTCCACAAAGAATAATAAACATCTACCATAAAATAATTTGAATGGTCATTTGAAACACAAATCTATGTTACACCCTGTGGTGCATGTTTTTGAAATCTACAAAAGACTAAGCTTCATACAAGGTTAGTAAATTACAAATTCTTCAAACATGACCCTATGAAATACCTTGTGAATGCTTCCAAATGCAACAAATGATAATAGAAATACTAAAACATTATGAAAACAAAATCAAGTTACCTATTCCATAGTGGATTGGTGTCACATGTGCTAGTGACCCTTTCCCAACCCTTGATCAAAGCTCAAGATGATAAAATGCAAATGGAGATGATGGAGTGAAATGGACAAGATCAAATCTCAAATGAAGAGAGTAACCTTGCATAAAATTGTGTATCCTTGAATGAGAATGAAGGCCTCATTTTATAGATTTTCTTGATGAGAGATTGGCCAAGATGGTGAATGTGGGACTAAAGATCCTCCAATGAGAAGATGACACTTGTCAAATGATGATAGGTCAATGGTTGTGCAAGATTTGGGAAGAGTGCCCATGAGAGGGAGAATTTGAATTCAAATTTGCAATAAATTTTGAGAGGGGGACAAGAAAAATAGCAATAAATGCCATGTTTGACTTGTCATGTTGAGGGAAAATGAGGTTTTAATAAATCAATAAATTGATTTATATGTGCAAGTGGCTAGATCTAGATAATGCAAGTGGGATGGGATTAACATTTAATCAGGGTTAGATTAAATAGATGATGATTATGCTGATTTAATGTTGATTAGGTGATTTGACTTTTAAGACTTTGATAATTGATTTATTTAAATCAGAAAAGGATGGAAGATGCATGTTTGAGATTTTAATTAAATAAAGCTTGATTTATTTAATTAAACTATGATTGAGCTTTTGATGATAAGAACCTGATTTACTAGGTGAATGGATGTGATGCATTTGATTTATTTATTGAGCGGATGAATATGCATAATGCAAATTTGATGTGTCTACATTTTTCCCCTCTTTGAAGCAATGTACTTGTTGCGTTGGCTCAAAGAATAAACTTGCGCGATCAAAATAAAAATAAAAAATTGATTTTTTGGATGCCCCAACGGAAAGAAGTACACTAGTACATTGCCCCCTCGAGAGATCGAGCGAAAAGATTCGATTTGAGGGTCGATCTCACGATAAAGAGGTTCAAAATGGGTGGTTATGGATAACGATGCAAAGATGATTTCAAGATGCTTAGAATAACAAATCTATATTATTCTAAGCAACTTAAATGATGATATGATATGAGATGGATGATATGTTGTGATTATGCAATGGATGATTTATGAGATGCTTAGACTAACAGATCTATATTATGATGATGATGCAAATGCAATGCATGTGAAATGATCGATGTTTCCTATTATGTATGATATGAATGATATGTGGTATCTTGGCAGTTTGTAGATGCGAGATGGATGCATGATGGATGCATAACCGGATGCATGATGTTAAGCGTGAAATCGGATATGACAAAGAAGGGATCAACAAAGTCATGATTAGTGAGACTTTATTAGAGATGATGATGATAGATGATGATGAGAAATAGCGATGATAGATGGATGATTTTCTTATCAAGGATTGGGATTTTCAAAAGGTCACTTACTTTATGTTTGATAACACGCCTAAGCACTATGCATCAAGGTATAAAGGACCAGGATGGCATTGTACTTAGTGTGATGGACTTTGACTCGACAAATAGATAGGAGTATTCTTGTTCACACCTGACATACAAAAACCTTGCTAGGATGCACTTTAAAAGTCTCAAACATTTCAGACCAAAACACGGAAAGGTATAACCAATCAATGCAATAGTCAACAAAGTATGCGAAACATCCTCTATGCATATCTAACAAAGCAAGTATTCGGCAAGGTCATTCTACAAGAACATCCAACAAGCATAGCAGACAAAAGGATAATGATTGTTGCCCAATTCCTATCTCTCTAAGTCCTTCATTTGGATATGATCGAGAGGTCCTTGGATTAGTAATAAGATAAGTCAAAAGAAAAAGACCAAGTACACAAACAAGTTGATGTTCTTCAATACCGCTAACCAAAAGGGAATGTGCTTTTAAGGATAAGAACCGAAACTTATTGCCAAAAGATAATGCCCATTGTAGGAAGGATACATCCCAGGACATGTTAGTAGTTGGCGGCACGTCATTTTGTTTATCCAAAATGTTATTTCTGATAAATAATGCCCCTTGTAGGAAGGATTCATCCTACGACATGATGTTATCAGATGATTGATATGAGACTGTTTGGATGATGGACTATCGACACAAAGACCTGACCAACTTGTTTACGTACTGACTGAGACTTGAGACTTAACACTTTTGAGATTTACTTTTAACCTGCTAGACTTGTTTCTAAATGTTTCACCAAAGGTTGAGGATGACGATCAGTTTATTATGAATGGTGTTTATTGCGGGTGCAAGCGAGATGAGGCGGATGGATTTTTTCAAATATTTGGATGTTTTTGGAATTTTGCAATGTTTTGAGGCTGTTTTAGGTATTTTTTCGAGGTTTTACAAATGTTTTGATTTTATGTTTTCCAATGTTTTTGGGATTTTCTGAGATTTTGACCAAGATACTAACCTAAAGACCTATTCTAGGGGCCTCAGGGGCTGATTGACAGATTAGCCTTGCCTACGTTATACACGTAGAGACCATGTAGTTCGACTGACGACTTGACTGATTTACAGATGAAGATATACATGATGAAATGTCAGTTTATTATGACAGACTCCTATATGACTGACCTAAATGTCTCGGGAGATGATCAAAGATCAACCTTGCCTACGTTCAAGCTCAGAGACGACGTAGTTCGACAAGACGACCTTGTTTTTGGATTTTGATATGTTTTGAATGTTTTTGGATTTTCTGATTTTCTGATGTTTTTGGATTTTTTGAGGAATTTAAGACCATACACAAATCCGATCCGATGAGAACATGCCCCAAGTGTGATGTAAAAGACTACTCCGATAAAGGCAGGACAAACTGACCTTGAGGATGGGCCGAGTAGTACTTGGAGGGATCATGATATGAACACAGGACCAAGCCATGGTACGAATGTGAGCGGATGAGTGATGGATGGAGATGAGATGGATGATGGAAGCGAAATGGAGGGATAATGACAAACAAGCCATAAAGATCCTGGTGGATGGAAAGTGCTTATTTACACAAGGCGCCTGTTTGCCAGGTTTTCACCAAGGTACTTGCCCAAAGTGCCACCGAAGTGGTTTTCACTAGAGGATGATTTTTTTGATCCTTTTTCTAATTTTTTTGGATTTTTTTTGCTTTTTTGATTTTTTTGTTGTTACCAAT